>CM049401.1:33377571-33382571 GCA_026929865.2 Hyperoplus lanceolatus
CACACACACACACACACGCACACACACACACACACACACACACACACACACACACACACACACACACACACACACACACACACAGCATCAAATGAACAATTTAATTTTTTTTATTTGTTGATTAACTGCTTTCTAACTGAGCTATGTGACCGTGTCCCATCCCAAGTGACCAATCAGTGAGGCAGCAGGCAGCCATGAAGAGAGAGAGAGAGAGAGTATGTGTGTGTGTGTGTGTGTGTGTGTGTGTGTGTGTGTGTGTGTGTGTGTGTGTGTGTGTGTGTGTGTGTGTGTGTGTGTGAGGCTGTAAATTGAGTGTTGCTCATTAAGGCGACATTAATGGCATTATTGAGCTGGGAGGAGAAATGAATCAGGCTGGAATTGGCCGAGCCGTGGAGCGCTTAGTGGAGCTTTGGCAGCGCGCCAGTCGAGAGGCAAAACCTGGACAACGTTTGAGGCACAAGCAGTAAGAGCACAAACGCTACACCGAGGCAGCGTTGGAAAAGCCCTACTAACCTCCTACTCATACTAAAGCCCTACTAACCTCCTACTCAAAGCCCTACGTCCTACTCATACGAAAAGCCCTACTAACCTCCTACTCATACTAAAGCCCTACTAACCTCCTACTCATACTAAAAGCCCTACTAACGTCCTACTCATACTAAAGCCCTACTAACCTCCTACTCATACTAAAAGCCCTACTAACGTCATACTCCTACTAAAAGCCCTACTAACGTCCTACTCATACTAAAGCCCTACTAACCTCCTACTACAATACTCCTAAAAGCCCTACTAACGTCCTACTCATACTAAAAGCCCTACAACCCTACTCATACTAAAGCCCTACTAACCTCCTACTCATACTAAAAGCCCTACTAACGTCCTACTCATACTAAAAGCCCTACTAACCTCCTACTCATACTAAAAGCGTCCTACTCATACTAAAAGCCCTACTAACGTCCTACTCATACTAAAAGTCCTACTAACGTCCTACTCATACTAAAGCCCTACTAACGTCCTACTCATACTAAAAGCCCTACTAACGTCCTACTCATACTAAAAGCCCTACTAACGTCCTACTCATACTAAAGCTCTACCAACGTCCTACTCATACTAAAAGCCCTGCTAACGTCCTACTCATACTGAAAGCCTTACTACTGACGATAGACACTTTGAATCTTCCCTATAGACACACGGTGATATCTGGAGAATTACAATGAAAAGGTGACGCCTGAGTCCTCAAGGTCCCTTTCCTTGTTTTTTTTTTGGGGGGGAGGGCATTTTCAAGCTTTATTGGACAGTACAGAGTTGAAATGGGGAGACAGAGAGAGGAGAGAGGGGGGTGGATGACCTGCAGTAAAGGTCCACGGGTCAGATTTGAACCCGCGACCACTGCAACGAAGGCCGGAGCCAATATGGTACACGCTCTATCCACTACACCACCGGAGCGCCCCAAGATAAGGACTATTTTAATAAAAAAAGGGTTTTGAGTAAAGCTTAAATTGTTGGCTAACCGATAAACAGAAATTTAATCCACAACTATTTAAAAAAATTTTTTTTTTAATGCGATAAACATTATTATACAGCAGTTGGTTGTGACCGAGTGATTTGATTGGACGAGAGACATTCCATGCGTTGGTAACACTTTATAATAACTATCCGTTGTAACTTGTTAATAGATCATTAGTAAACTCTTAATTAATGATTATTAATGATTTGTTAAGTGTTTGTTAGCAGTTTGTTAAGGATTTATAACAATGGTAGATAGTTAATAGCTTAATAATTGAATCAGTTTCATCTGGGAGGTAATCCGAGATTAACTGATCACGTCACGTTCAAATCCATGGCATGCACAGTGTGTATTGAGTTTATTTAAAAATATTTGAAAATGGGGCTGCCCTCAGTTGCCCATGCACTGTGTATAGTCTATAGCCTATTTCAGCCTCGTCCCAGATGAACTGATTCAATTATTAAGCTATTAACTATCTACCATTGTTATAAATCCTTAACAAACTGCTAACAAACACTTAACAAATCATTAATAATCATTAATTAAGAGTTTACTAATGATCTATTAACAAGTTACAACGGATAGTTATTATAAAGTGTTACCCATGCGTTCTGAAGCAGCGCTGATATGAGCGTCCAACATCACTCTGAATGTTATGTTTATGTTTTTTTTTTTTTTGGAATTGTTGTTTGAACCAAGGCGGACATTTTGAAGATTTCACCGAGGCACTGAAGTCTACGTTAATAGTTGTATATACATCGCCACATTTTCCTATTTATTCTGAACATTTCCCGAAAAAAAAACTTCTACAAAATATGATAGTTTTATAGTCAGAAATCAACCGATAACATTTCATAATGATATATCTAGGTTTTTTTTGTCACTTTTTAAAAATTGTATTCTATATTTGGTGTATTTTAATCTTGATGTATTTCATGCCCCTGTAAAGCACTTCTTTGAATGGCCTTGTGTCTGAATTGTGCTATAGAGAATAAACTTGCCTTGCCGTGCCTTGCCTTGAAAAATGCTACCATATTCATCGGTAGTGTCACACCTAGCACACACACCATCAGAGAGCGATTGTGGGTAGTCATTTGGAGGGGTTGATGATTGGAGGGGGTGGGGGTGCTTTAATAGGGGAAGTGGAGATGGGTGGATGGATGGAGGAGGGGTGGTGGTAAAAGGCGTGTGATCTGTGAGTAATATCAGGCCGCCATAAAAATAATAATGAAAAAAATAAGAAGATCTGAGATAGATAGATAGATAGATAGATAGATAGATAGATAGATAGATAGATAGATAGATAGATAGATAGATAGATAGATAGATAGATAGATGGACAGATAGACAGATAGACAGATAGACAGATAGATAGATAGATAGATAGATAGATAGATAGATAGATAGATAGATAGATAGATAGATAGATAGATAGATAGATAGATAGATAGATAGATAGATAGATGGATAGATGGACAGATAGATCGATGGAAAGACAAAAAATAAATAAAACGGTCCGGCAGGGTGTCACACATTCTGCAGTGGATTGTGGGTAGTGGGTAGCGGGTAGCGGGTAGTGGGTAGTGGGTTTACACGGTACTCACTGACAGCCTATAGTTGTGCATCATTTTATCAAACTCCTCGTCAATTTTTTTGTACTTCTCTTCAGTTCGCGGGGTGAGAGCAGAGCAGGGCTGCTCAGGACGCTCCGGGCTCGCACTGTCTCCATGCTCTTTCTTGTTCAGAGACTTTAAACCCCAAAAAAAAACAGACAGATAGAGGGAGGTAGAGAGAGAGAGAGATGGAGAGAGAGAGAGAGGGGGAGAGAGAGGGAGGGAGAGAGAAGAGAGAGAGAGAGGGAGGGGGGAAGGGGATAGATAGATAGAGATATAGATAGAGATATAGATAGATAGATAGATAGATAGATAGATAGATAGACAGATAGATAGATAGATAGATAGATAGATAGATAGATAGATAGATAGATAGATAGATAGATAGATAGATGTAGAAAGCGTAGAGAATAAGAAAAAGAGAGAGAGAGAGAGAGCGAGAGGGAGAGAGAGAAAGAGGAGAGAGGAGAGAGAGAGAGAGAGAGAGAGAGAGAGAGAAGGATCTAGGTTAGATACGTGGTATAAGGTGATAGTTTACTCACGCCGTAGCGCTTGAACAGGCTGTCCAGGTCTTCAGTCTTGCGGTATTTCTCCTCGGTCAGCGGACTCTGGTCGATGGAGTCCTCCCCGTCCGGCTCCGGGCTGGCGCAGCCGTTAAAGCCCTTCTTTCGCAACGTCTAAAAAGATTTGGTCAGAAAACAAAAGGAAGGAAGGAGGGAAAAAAAAGCAGGTTTATATATCAGAGGACTTCATGCACGGGTTTCTGGGATCGCCATTCTGTCAAGTTATGTGGAACCATTTTTCATTTGACACAAACACAGATGACCGTTTTGACTGCCGCACCAAAGCTATGGACAAGAAGCAGTTAGAGTAAAATGGAACATAAGACTCATACAAGACACACACACACACACACACACACACACACACACACACACACACACACACACACACACACACACACACACACACACACACACACACATATATGTTGAGGTTTTCTTCCACGTTTTCTGGGGGGTTACCAATCGATTATAGGACAGAAGAAGTTGTGGCGACCATTTTTCATTTGACACAAACACAGATGACCGTTTTGACTGCCGCACCAAAGCTATGGACAAGAAGCAGTTAGAGTAAGATGGAACATAAGACTCATACAAGACATATAGACTGCGTTCCAAATCTCATACTCTTTCTTTTTTCTATCCTACATACTACATCTGATCAGATAAAAAAGAATCTAGTTAGGATGCAGTATGCTACACTTGGGGCATACTTTTACCATTTTATTTCCTCCCAACATTGCCCCTTGATCTTGCCTCTTGCTTTTATATCCGTCGCATCCCCGGTTGTTTGTCCGAAGTGTAGCATGCTAACTAACTACATACTTGTTATGATCAGCAGTAGTATGTAGTAGAATAGAGAAAAGAAAGAGTATGCGATTTGGAACGTAGCCTACTGTAGATTATAAACCAAATATGAGTGTCAGAAGTTACACTAAGGAATCACACCTTTGCACACCGCACGCCGCCAATCAACAGTGTGACTGAATGGTGTGAAGGAGCGTGTTAGCAAGGAGAGTGTTAGCGTGTTAGCAAGCAAGTGTTTGTGTTGTGGCTAGAGGCAGTCAGGTTGTGTCAATGTTAGCACCCCATGTCAACTATCATAACTGATGATCTATGCATCAATGTGTGTGTGTGTGTGTGTGTGTGTGGGGGGGGTGTGTGTGTGTGGGGGGTGTGTGTGTGGGGGTGTGTGTGTGTGGGGGGGTGTGTGTGTGGGTGTGGGTGTGAGTGTGTATGTGTGTGTGTGTGTGTGTGAGTGTGTGTGTGGGGGGGGGTGTGTGTGTGTGTGTGTGTGTGTGGGTGTGGGTGTGTGTG
>CM049401.1:33387571-33390071 GCA_026929865.2 Hyperoplus lanceolatus
ACACACACACACACACACACACACACACACACACACACACACACACACACACACACACACACACACACACACACACACACACACGCTCTTTAAAGCACCATGTGCGTTTCAGAGAGAGGCTGTGTCTGTGTACAGTATGTGTTGCCTCTTAAGGTGCGAACACACCAAACACGTTGGGTGCGGTGGCGGTGTTGAAACATCCTATTTTTGCACAGGGAACCATTGGTTTAGGCGCGATGATGCGTTGGCCGCGCCCAAAGCCGCGTTACCAAAGCCTCACCGCACCATTGCACCACCGCACGAGTTAAAAAATTTTAACTTTTAACGCTCCAACGCGTGACGTTTAGCCGCGTTGGCCAATCAGCGGTGAGCTTGACCCGACGTCACGGACATCGGCACGGTGGGAGGACAACACAGAGGCTGAGAAACACCGAGGAGGAAATGCAGCAGCTGGCTGGTGATATGAAGCCGCTCGGGGTTGGGTTAGAAGACGTGGGGAAAGTGAGCCAGGAGAATGGGCTTCCTGGTTAATTCAGTGAATATAGCGGCTGTGCTTTAGCCGATAAACCAAGTTAGCACCGGTCGGATAGCGTTAGTTCACTCACCCGGTTGTCTGCGGCCACCACCTCCATAATGAACCCAAACATAACGGCTAAGTCCGGGGAACTTTCACAACGAGTACAGCGAAGTACCGGTGTTTATGCCTATGTCTACGCCAGCCACGGTCCCGTCACAGTAGGGTAATGTAGGCTACTTGCCTTTATTTTCTACTGCCCTGTGCTCAATGCTGCTGTAAATGTGTTTGGTATGGTGCTGCCTTGCTGTTTGTGTTCATTTCCGAGTGGCGTGAATCTGCGATGCTGTTTTAAGGCTATTTGTTCCGTTCAGTTGCTGTTTATTTGTCTTTTGGCACAATTGTTGGCCGTGTTGTTGTTGTTTTTGTGTGGACATGAACGCTGTTGTGTCGGGTCGCTGATCGCAGCCATGGTTGATTAGGGGAATACATATAACGGGGGGGGGGGCTAGCTGCGTAGCGTTGGGCGCGTTGAACCATTTTTTGACACAAAATGACCAAGCGCCAGATCAGGTGCGTTGGCCTCCGCACCCAACGCGTTTGGTGTGTTCGCACCTTTAGCCTTGCACCGGAGTGAAGGAATGTATAACCGTGTGATGCTTACACACACACACACACACGCACACACACACACACACACACACACACACACACACACACACACACACACACACACACACACACACACACACACACACACACACACACACACGTCGCAATGTGAACCTAAGTGCTTCTAAGCCTGCGTGTATGCACAGTACATGCAGGACCATACACAAACAGAACCCACACCACGTTGTGTGTGTGTGTGTGTGTGTGTGTGTGTGTGGCTGCGTGACTAAATCCACACTTCATATATCAACAGCACTTGTTTGGAGAGACTCAGAGGCAGAGCGGCAAATGGGCACATTTTGTGACTATCCAATTATCCTCTTCTCTCTCTCTCTCTCTCTCTCTCTCTCTCTCTCTCTTCTCTCTCTCCCTCCCTCTCTCTCTCTCTCTCTTTCTCTCCCTCTGTCCCTCTCTCTCTCCCTCCCTCTCTCTCTCTCTCCCTCTTTCTCACCACCAATACACAGCACTACACCAAATGCCAGAGCAGATAAAATTTTAACCCTAGTAAAGTGCCACACACACACACACACACACACACACACACACACACACACACACACACACACACACACACACACACACACACACACACACACACTAATTTACCGTGGAATTCATCCCTACCAAACATTAGCCGTTGTGCTCTCAATTCCCCTGAAAGGTCTCAACATTGAATTTCACATGTGACCTTTAAATATACATTGTGTGTGTGTGTGTGTGTGTGTGTGTGTGTGTGTGTGTGTTTGCGTGTGTGTGTTGTGTGTGTGTGTGTGTGTGTGTGTGTGTGTGTGTGTGTGTGTGTGTGTGTGTGTGTGTGTGTGTTTGCGTGTGTGTGTGTGCGTGTGTGTGCGTGTGTGTGTGTGTGTGTGTGTGTGTTTGCGTGTGTGTGTGTGTGTGTGTGTGTGTGTGTGCGCGCGTGCGTGTGTGTATGTGTGTGTGTTTGCGTGCGTGTGTGTGTGTGTTTGCGTGCGTGTGTGTGTGTGTGTGTGTGTGTGTTTATGTGTGTGTGTGTGTGTGTGTGTGTGTGTGTGTGCGTGTGTGTGTGTGGCACTTTTCTATAACATTATACACTACTCCACTTTTGTAGTTTTCCAACATATAAAAGTACCTGGGAACTACTTCAACAATTTTGCACTGTTTGAAAACTGTTTGTCAAAATGCGTCCAATAAATTCCTTTAGCTTCTTCGATATAAAACCTAAATCTTGTGAGATGATTTTCAAAGTGTTCTTTACCAGGTTTTGAGCTGTGAGCCATATGGTAGATACATCAAAAAGTGCTGTTTTTGCTGATGTTATTTCATTTATTTTTATAA
>CM049401.1:33397571-33402571 GCA_026929865.2 Hyperoplus lanceolatus
CCGCGATTGCTCTGTAAACAATCTCATAACCTATGTCCTCTTTCCCATCTCCTGCTCCCTCACATCAACTTGACAGAGCATAAATATATATAGCCTACACTATAATATATAGCTTATAGGCTATATACTATATAAGCTATATTACATGTATGCCCGTCGCATTTCTTCCCCGTGCCCAGGACAAGATTACGTTTGTGCCACCTTCCCATGCGCACTTCGGTAGAGTCAGAGTGGTGAAGGGCGCACACTAAGTATTAGGTTATCATTAAAAATCCAGGTTAATGGCACAAAGCAGTTGGTAACTTCAGCCTGGTGGACATTAGTCAAGTCACTATACGTTCCCTCCGTCTGCTAAGCGCCCTACCACAGGGGGGAGAGAGAGAGAGAGACGCGCTGACAGGATGCAACGTTCACCTGCTCCTCCGAGGTGTGTGCCGCCCGGTATCGTGCCAAGTTACAGGAATCGGCTGTGAGATGGACTTTTACTGTGGCTTGCACTGCTGAGGAGAGATTGCCAACTGTGCTGTCCTTTTACGCACCACCAGGGCCGCCGTAATGTTTAGATATCATCATTTGATTCAAGGCCCTTATGATAATAAGAATGAGAGGCTTCATTAAAACGCTGTCCATGCGCTGTCTATGCGGTCGTTGTGATTGTAACTTTGTCGGCTGGAAACTAACGGAGATCGCGGAAGCCTTCCCCTCGACAACGTGACGTGCACTGCCCCGGTTATCATTCACCGATCACAGCGGGGCACAAGAATACAAATGTAGGCTATGCAGAAAAGGAACAAATTGGTGAATAAAAATTCACCAGAATGCAGGAAATTAAGCATTTAATGCTCAAAAAATTATGAAATTATCAAATGATTTTAAATATAAGTAGGCTATTTTATCATGGTTATAGATTGCTAATTTTAACAGTAGCCTACTGCTTTGTCTGATAGCGCTGCACCTTGGCCAATTTACAGCACCCCCCCTAAGAAAGTAGTTCCAACGTCCCTGCAACCAGTATATTATTTTGATGCATTGTTGTAGTTTTCACAGTTCAAGATAAAAACTGATCTTGAACTTTCACTTAAATAAAAAAAAAATCTCGAATCAACAAAACTTTTGGCCCAGAATCAGCTCCGTACTAGCAGTGCAGCGGCTAAGAGCAGCTCCGTACTAGCAGTGCAGCGGCTAAGAGTGAATCAGCTCCGTACTAGCAGTGCAGCGGCTAAGAGCAGCTCCGTACTAGCAGTGCAGCGGCTAAGTGCGAATCAGCTCCGTACTAGCAGTGCAGCGGCTAAGAGCAGCTCCGTACTAGCAGTGCAGCGGCTAAGTGCGAATCAGCTCCGTACTAGCAGTGCAGCGGCTAAGAGCAGCTCCGTACTAGCAGTGCAGCGGCTAAGTGCGATCGGCTCCCTAGCAGTGCAGCGGAATCAGCTCCGTACTAGCAGTGCAGCGGCTAAGAGCAGCTCCGTACTAGCAGTGCAGCGGCTAAGAGCAGCTCCGTACTAGCAGTGCAGCGGCTAAGTGCGAATCAGCTCCGTACTAGCAGTGCAGCGGCTAAGAGCTTATTTTAGTCAGAATCTTTCAGTTGATGATACGAGCGTGAACATTGGCATGAGCATGAGTCTCCATGGGAACACTGGACAAGAACATTGTCCGAGACATTTGAAAATGTGAATATAAAAATGTCTCACAGAAATATAGGTCTATTGTTTTTTTTTTATTAAAGGGACACTGTGTAACATTTTAAGTAATGTATTAGCTAAAATCAATATCCTCATTCATAAATATGTCCTCATTGGTGTAAAATCACCTCTGCCAATAATCTGAATTATCCTCCTGGGCGGAGAATTACAAATATTAATATTGCATTTTGTACACTGAGCAGGCAGGTCTTATGGAGGCATCCATGTTGGTTGGAATGTCATCAGGTGCATTGTTTAGAATCTAGTATTGTTCTATTGTATTGTATGATGTCATATTGCACAGTGCCCCTTTAAAAAAATTAAATAATAATTTCATTGTCTAGGGGAATTTTCCCAAGGAGACTGCTCATGCCAATTTCCACGCTTGTATCACACATGGAAAGATTGTAGCACTTATCTGCTTCACTATAGCGTCCATTTTGTGTCAAGGCGGTGTCCAGTTGGAACATTGGAGTGTTACTGTTGTTGTTGTTTTCGCTGTTGTCGAGGGTAACTAACTGGGTAACAACAGGGCCAGTGCCAAGAGGGGGAGGGGGGTGTGTGTGTGTGTGTGTGTGTGTGTGTGTGTGTGTGTGTGTGTGTGTGTGTGTGTGTGTGTGGCCCAGCTGTCCCTACCACTAGCTAGCAGGCATCAAGCCAAAGCAAAGCCATGACAAATAATACTGGGGCAGACTGAACTACACTGTTACCATTAAAGTGTTCCCTTAAAAGGAGCTCAGAGGAACTTTCAGTTTGTGTTAATTCTAGCGCCCCCTCTGGACAAAAGCGGTAGTGTTCTTACTACGCCAGCTGTTGTTCCTAGGTGAGCGTATACCCATGACAAAGGCATTAAGAAAAACTATATAAAAATAGCATTCTTTGCACTGATGGTCTTGTTTGCTGTTACATGTCATTTATGATCATCAGAGGAAAAATTATAGCCTGGTGCTACCAGACCATCGTACTTCATTTCATTTGTACAGAAGGTCTGGAACTGCTCTATTTGGCAAACGTTCACTCACTGGGAGGCGGGTGTCTGTTGAAGTTTAAAACTATTGGATCTGCTCAGTGCCACTCTGGATCAGCCAACCAATCGCATAACGTTTGGTCGCAGCATTCAACTGAAACTGGAGCGCGACTTCGACGTCATCGTTCTCAGCGGCTCGCTCTGTTCGCTGATTGGACGGCCGAAAATGTTCCTGAGCTCAAACACGTGAATTCACCGCAGCCCCAGACTGACTACTGAAGGGAAAATTAAATTTGGGCGGAAGTAGGTAGGCGGGCGGAGCCAGGCTAGAAAAATTAGACTGTTTCAGAAATATTTAAAAGTTCCTCGTAGCACCTTTAAAGTGATTTTTTTTTTAATGGGCCAAACTAAAATGTTATGTATTCCACAACAGCAGTGTGGTCAAAACTGGATGTAGGGAAAGTGTGTTAGGTTATGTGAAAATATCAGACTCTATATATGTTTGTAAACCAAACTGTGGGCCCTGCTGCTGTAAACAACAACAGTGAAACAGTAACTTTTCAGGAAGCTTTCTAACTTCAAACACTGTTCCAGGAATCTACATTTTCCCTGTGAGGAAAGTTTGTTTATTCAGTTATGAGACACATACAAAGTCACACAGTGCACCTGTAATTAAAATCGCACAATTAGGCAAAATCAACCTTTTTGGGACCCTCATTTCACAGTATTTCCCGTAGGATAGACAGACAGACAGACAGACAGACAACAAGACAGACAGACAGACAGACAGACAGACATAAAGACAGACAGACAGACAGATAGTTAGATAGACAGATAGATAGATAGACTTTCGTTTCACAGTCATTTTTACCCGCCCCCCCTCTTTCCCGACGCATTACCTCTATAGATAGATAGATAGATAGATAGATAGACAGACAGACAGACAGACAGACAGACAGACAGACAGACAGACACACCCCCACCCCCCTCCCCTCCCCCTCCCCCCTCTTTCCCGACGCATTACCTTGATAGATAGATAGATAGATAGATAGATAGATAGATAGATAGATAGATAGATAGACAGACAGACAGACAGACAGACAGACAGACAGATAGACAGACAGACAGACAGACACGCCCCCTCCCCTCCCCCCTCTTTCCCGACGCATTACCTCTATAGATAGATAGATAGATAGATAGATAGACAGACAGACAGACAGACAGACAGACACCCCCCCTCTTTCCCGACGCATTACCTCTATAGATAGATAGATAGACAGACAGACAGACAGACAGACAGACAGACAGACAGACACGCCCCCCTCCCCTCCCCCCTCTTTCCCGACGCATTACCTCGATGATGTCTGCGTTGGTCCGGCTCTCGTGCGGCTCGTTGTACTCGGTGTATTTGAGCAGCACCTTGTCCATGTCTGTGCTGGCGTACTGGAACAGCTTGTTGGAGTGGTTGAAGATGATCAGGGCGATCTCACAGTCACACAGCACACTGAGCTCGTAGGCCTTCTTCATCAAGCCAAACTTACGCTTTGTGAAGGTCACCTGGGCAACGGGAGAGAAGAGAGGGGGAAAATTAATTAATGTTTAGAAGAAATTGAAAATGATATAAAATACAACATTTTTTTTTAAATATTTTAAAAAATCTTTTTTTTTTTAAATAAAATTTCAATTTTGAGAAATTTGAGTTTAGAGATCAACTTCAAACTTCACTGTTTGAAGTTAGAAAGCTTCCTGAAAAGTTACTGTTTCACTGTTGTTGTTGTTGTTTACAGCAGCAGGGCCCACAGTTTGGTTTACAGACATATATAGAGTCTGATATTTTCACATAACCTAACACACTTTCCCTACATCCAGTTTTGACCACACTGCTGTTGTGGAATACATGACATTTTAGTTTGGTCCATAAAAAAAAAATTCTTCACTTTAAAGGTGCAGTGTGTAATATGACATCATCAAGAAAGTTCTACAAAGTTCTAGAATGCAACGCTCCCTGGGTAACCCCAACCCTTTAGAATAATAACAGAAGCTACAGTGGCCTTCAAGGACCAGAACAATTCTAAATGTTAAACAATGCACCTGATGACATTCCAACTATGACACTTTCAAGATGGCGGCACTAGGCTTTGGTAAAATATGCAGAAATATGGACATATATGAGACCCTTTCTAAGGGAAAAAATAATAATTCATAACATTTTTTTCAGCTATTATGCACTAAATTAAATGTACTTATGGTTATTATTATAATTACTTTCTACAATGTCTGCTAGGAAATAAAACCCAAAATTCTACACACTGCAGGTTTAAGCTACAAGAAACTTTTAAATATTTCTGAAACAG
>CM049401.1:33407571-33412571 GCA_026929865.2 Hyperoplus lanceolatus
GGACATATATGAGACCCTTTCTAAGGAAAAAATAATAATTAAAACATTTTTTCCAGCTATTATACACTAAATTAAATTTACTTATGGATATTATAATTACTTTCTACAAAATCTGCTAGGAAATAAAACCCAAAATTCTACACACTGCAGGTTTAAAGTATCTACGAGGAACTTTTAAATATTTCTGAAACAGTCTCATTTTTCCTACGATGATCATAAATTACATGTAACAGCAAAACGAGACCATGAGTGCAAAGAATGCTAGTATTTTTATATAGTTTTTAGATCCCTCCTTGTTGTTTTCACATGTCCCAAGTAGAGTGAACAACATAGTGCACTCAATTGCGTTATGTCAGACACACAAGACTCCACTGAGCAGGGAGAGCTTTTTTTTTTTATTTATTTTTTTTTTCGATTTTTGCAAGCTAAATAGTCTTGATACTAAAATACTTTTAAAATCAGATACATTTGAACTCAAGTGGTGTTGTAATGGGTGACTTGTAATGGAGTTTAATTCAATTCATTTGATTTAAGAAAGGGACAGTGCAAATGAATAAAACACATGATAAGACATGGGCTAAAAATACCAGAAATGAACCAAAAGGCTATTTTTCTTCTGTAGGGATAATGTTAGTGAGGTATCTCTACTCTTATGGTTTTAAGGTAGCCTACTTTTTACACCAACTGCCCCATTGCTTTACTGTGAAAAAGAGCAAGAAACTATATCATGCTAAGCCCCTCTGGTTACATGGTAAATGGACTTGACTTATAAAGTACTTTTTAGCCGATTTTCTCAGCCCCAAAGCGCATTACATTTCTTACCACATTCACCCATTCACACCACACACACACACACACACACACACACACACACACACACACACACACACACACACACACACACACACACACACACACACACACACACACACACACACACACACACACACACTGATGCCATCTTCAGCTATTGTCATAGGGGATGGAAGGGTAAATGATCCGACTAAAATGAGTCAACTGGTAAATGGGCCGCGGTCCACTGAACACAATGTATGTATGTGACGGGCCTACCTTTAAAAAGAGGGAGAGAGAGGGAGGGAGGGAGGGAGAGAGGGAGAGGGGGAGGGAGGGAGTGAGAGAGAGAGGGAGAGAGGGAGGGAGAGAGAGAGGGAGGGAGGGAGAGAGAGGGAGGGAGGGAGAGGGGGAGAGAGAGAGGGAGAAAGAGAGACGGAGAGAGAGGGAGAGGCAGAGGGAGAGAGGGAGGGAGGGAGAGAGAGAGAGAGATACAAGGTGCCTGTCTGCCTGCCTAGCTGAATAAGACTTGATCTGGCCGTAGGGTTTTGAAAGAAATATAGAAAATCATCTTTCATTTTCCTCTCCATCAATCTGTGCAGGTCGTATTTCCATAATGGAGCAAACGCTGCCTTCAGGGTTAGTGTGTGTGTGTGTGTGTGTGTGTGTGTGTGTGTGTGTGTGTGTGTGTGTGTGTGTGTGTGTGTGTGTGTGTGTGTGTGTGTGTGTGTGTGTGTGTGTGTGTGTGTGTGTGTGTGTGTGTGTGTGTGTGTGTGTGTGTGTGTGTGTGGCCTGTACTATTTGCCTTGTGGAGATTTCTCTAAACTGAAGCCAACAGTGAACAAGTTGACCAGAGTAATTATCCGGTAATGAGGTAATATGAAACCGTCCCCTTTGTGACTGTCTGTCCTCACGTCAATATAATATAAAAGCATCGCACCATTCACACACATAAACACGATACACGGGGCTTGTGTTGCTACAGTAGAAATCTGACTCTATGCATGTGTGTGTGTGTGTGTGTGTGTGTGTGTGTGTGTGTGTGTGTGTGTGTGTGTGTGTGTGTGTGTGTGTGTGTGTGTGTGTGTGTGTGTGTGGTGTGTGTGTGTGTGTGTGTTGTGTGTTGTGTGTGTGGTGGTCTCCCTTTCTGTGTGTGTGTGTGTGTGTGTGTGTGTGAGTGAGTCTCTCCCTTTCTGTGTGTGTGTGTCTGCCTGTGTGTCTGTGTGTTGTGTGTGTGTGTGTGTGTGTGTGGTGTCTCTCCTTTGGGGGGGGGTGGGGTGGTGTGGGGGTGTGGTGGGGGGTGTGTTTACCTTTGGGGTGGTTTTTAGTGCATCTACATGAGGTAAAGCCTTAAGTGATGGCACATGGATTTTATACCTTCTGCTGTACGTCCAGGTTTTTTTTTTCTTAGCAGTAGAATCAACAACTGAAACATTTCTTGGGCTCTTCTTGGGATTTTTCTGAGCTCCTGCACCAGTGTCAGGGGAGGGGAGGGGGGGGGACACCAGTTTGTAAACGCTGCCATACTGAGAAATACAGAGAGAGTTTTGTGGAGCTGATAATAGGCTTAATCAACTTTGTGTCAACTCGTTTGAATGTAGCCGACACTAATTCATATGAACAAGTTACGCACTATAGCTTTAACTGCTGTTGTCCTCATCTTGCCCTGATCTTTATTTCATAATGTTTGCTTTAACAAAAGAAATGTTTGTATATCATGTCCGATTTGACCATATTATCACATTCCAGTATGATACCAACATCATAAAGCTTTTTGAATTCAGCCCTATGCATTTTAACCTGTAATTTTTATTTTTATTAAAGCTGCAGTGTGTAGAATTTTGGGTTTTATTTCCTAGCAGATTTTGTAGAAAGTAATTATAATATCCATAAGTACATTTAATTTAGTGCATAATAGCTGAAAAAAAAGTTTTGAATTATTTTTTTTCCCCTTAGAAAGGGTCTCATATATGTCCATATTTCTGCATATTTTGGACCAAGGCCTAGTGCCGGCATCTTGAAAGAGTCATAGTTGGAATGTCATCAGGTGCATCGTTTAAAATTTAGAATTGTTCTTGTCCTTGAAGGCCACTGTAGCTTCTGTTATTATTTCTAAAGGGTTGGGGTTACCCAGGGAGCGTTGCATTCTAGAACTTTGTAGAACTTTCTTGATGATGTCATATTACACACTGCACCTTTAAAGGTTCTATTTCTATTCAATATCTTTTCTAATGTGTATTATGTATTCTAATCTCGCCCCTGTAAAGCACTTTGAATGGCCTTGTGTCTGAATGGTGCTATAGAAATAAACCTGCCTTGCCTAACACATAGTTTAGTTTATAATGATCATTTGAAGAATTTTGAGTCTAAATAAATTTGGAGATCTTTTCTCACGTATTCATCAGGAGCAGTTTATAACTGAGACGCATGTGAACGGGATTAACCTGGGATCCGACTAAAACCCCTTTGATTCATATCTGACCTTCACACACACACACACACACACACGCACAAAGAGAGAGACACACACACACACACACTCACACAAAGAGAGAGACACACAGACACACACACACACGCACACACAGCTATCAGCACCAATCCACCCTTTATCAATAAATAAAGATTATACCCAACCAGCGTTTGCTTTAGTTTCAAGGTTTCGGTGTTTCTCAGAACAGACTTATAATATCCATCAGTTTGTTTTCATTTGTGTATAATTTCCTGAAAATATAAGTTGCTGATTTTTCTATTATCTAAGAATGAATGAGCCTTTTATATCTACATAGGAGCGGGGCGCTGAGGCCGCCATGTTGCACCGCCATGTTTCTACAGTAGCACAGAACGGACAGATATCGGAATCGGATCGGACTGAAAGATAGTGGACCGGAGCACCTCTACTTAAAGTCCATGTACATCCAACCATTGCTTGCTGACCATAGGAATGGACATGACATATTTCTTTCTCTAAACCAATAAATACTCTGTAATTGGATGATGTCAGCACTGCTGGTTACTGATTGGATCCTGATTATCCAATCAAAATCATGTAATGACTTTGAGTATGCTCTGAGAGAGTGACAGACATCTGACAAGACAAGTATGGCTGAGCCGATCCAGAGAGGGAAGAGTAACTGCCCATTTTCAATCTAAAAATCTACATTTATGTTCATGCTAGCCAAACAAACGTGCTCTCAGTGTAATTTTAACTATTACAAGTGATAATATTTGAAGTTATTTTGGACATATGTCACGTAATTAATTTGTAGGATTTTTTCAAAGTCCGAAGTCCATTGCAATGGACATCAGGAGTCGGGCGAATTACCTTTTTAAAGGTTAATTAGCATACTATAAAAAGCATGGTTATGTGTTGGAAGTTCCATGATCGTTTACTGAAGGCAAAACTGATTTCTTTTTTATGTCATCTTATCTACAATCCTACATATATTGTCTTCATGTGCATGTTCAGACTGTGTCATAGCATTTCCCTCTCTTCTAGTAGGCACTGGGCTTTCCTGGTGATGACCTCACTGCTGTTGCCTACCCTCGCTGTGATACACCTATCAAGTTGATGTGCATGTTCAGAAACTTACACAGACTCAAAAACATCCAGTTCCAGATGTTTAGGCCATACCTGAGGACATATATGCCTTTTATTTTTAATGTTTTTATGGCAATTTACGTGCATCGTGTCCTGGCGTCCATTGGAATGGACATGAAAAAAACTCATAAAAACATGAGTTTGAAAAAAAATAATATATCAACTCTGTTTTTATGTTGAAGAGTAGTCTGAATCAGTAAAAAAAAAATTATTTGCCCAGCAGAAAAAATGCGGGTCTGAAGGGGTTAATGTCTGTGCTCGCCTGTATCTTTTGTTCCCACACTAACAAACAGCCTAGGCTCTGTAAACACACACGTCTCGCTGGCTGAATGTCTGGTTCTCACCTGTCTGTTCCGTTCGTCTGTGATCCGCTGTATCTGGATCTTTTTCCTCCCCATGTTTGCGGTGTGGCAGTGGGAGGGGGAGGGGCCGAAGGGGGGGGGAGTGGGTTAGCTCACGGGTTAGCAGACGGCTAACGTTTATACTTCCTCTTCTTCTACGCCTTTAATATAAGTAGCCTCCTTCAGTGTGTCCCTTTTAGCACACACACACACACACACACACGCTTAACTCTGTCGAAAGCAGCCGATTCAGGCAAGCTTGAAAA
>CM049401.1:33432571-33435071 GCA_026929865.2 Hyperoplus lanceolatus
CACACCGATTCAAGAGAGAGAGAAAAAGAACAGGTGTGACGTTATAGGAGGCTGCCCGACAACACAAGCCATCAGCCATAAATCTTTCCCCACAGTCCCCCAGACCCCCCCCCCCTCTCTGCCGCTCCCCGTCCCCCACTCCTCAGCACATTTTCTGGGCTACTGGAAGGTGTCAGCTGGGCAGCCTTTGATGGAGAACAGGCCCCACACACAGTAAGTCACCTAGCACGTCTCGCTATCTAGCTTATCTATGTCGTAAAGTCCTCACAGGCGCCACAAGAACTACAAACCCCCCCCCCCCTCCCCCCTCCCTATACAGACAACTGCTTCTTAGCCAGATTACCAAGCTCTCAATGCTAAGGACAGTTTTGTTTTTTAAGACCTTCTTTTCCCCCTTCTTTTCAGCTTAAAGCAAGCTCAGGGAAAGTAGAACATTTTTCGTTTTAGCCTTGAGGGAAAATAATGTGAAATGTGAAAGCTTACAAGAAATAATAATAATAACAGCTGTTAAGATTGACATTTCCCTCGCGAAGTAATTATAGTTTTTAAGCGAAAGCAAGCGGGCGTTCATGTCAGTTTGAACCAATTACATCTAAGGACACACACACACACACAAACTTAGACTGAGAAACACACACACACACACACACACACACACACACACACACACACTTACACTGAGACACACACTGAGACACACACACACACACACACACAGAGCTGCAATTTCTCAATTGGTCGCCCTTACCGTCAAAGATTAAAGATGTGGAAAAAACCGCTGTCTTGATTCTGGATTGCGGCCAGTTCATTTAAAATAAAGCTCCTTCAAGTATGAGATAGTCCAAGGGTCCCTCACACACACACACACACACACACACACGGAGACACACACACTCCGATATACAGTCCTGAAGTGAATCGAGGGTCCCAACTGAAGAGCAGAGCACATGTGCCCTTCCAAAGCTCAAGTGACAACTGCTGGGTGGAACGCCTTGCACTGGACACCCCAAATTACCCTTCTCACTGGACACACACACACACACACACACACACATACACACACACACACACACACACACACACACACACACACACACACACACACACACACACACACACACACACACACACACACACACACACACACAGTACACACACACACACACACACACACACAGTACTCACACACACACGCACTGACAAACGCCGAGACACACACACACACTGCAAACGCCGACACACACACACACACACTGACAAACGCCGACACATACACACACACACTACTTTAGCTCGAGCAAACGCGCAGAAACACACACACACAAGCACACGCCGAGAGACACACACACACACACACACACACACACACACACACAAACACAGACCCCCCCCCCCCACACACACACACACACAGACCCCTCCCAAGTCCCCCCCTTGCCCTAATATGCCTTCAGCAACTGCCACCAATTCATCAGTGTCTGTTGTCCGGCTCTTTAAAGGAATGTTACACACTTTCTTTTTTAAATACATTTTCTCCAGTTTTCTTATTGTTTCAGATGATGAATTCAAATGCCAGACATTTATTTAATTACTCGTTTAGTTATAGAGTGAATAAAATGTCTCAAAATAGTGGAAAAATGCCCATAAAAAGGTGCACGCATGCAGCCCAAGGTGACATTTTAACATTGCTAGAGCGAGCAAGGCTTTTTTTTTTTTTTTTTTTTTTTTAACCTTTATTTATACAGGTAAATCCCATTGAGACCGGAGACTCTTTTGCAAGGGAGACCTGTTTTCCTTTCCCACATTACCATTCACACACACATTCACACACCGATAGCAGCAGCTAACTATCGACATTCACACGAGGCAAGGTGGGTGAAGTGTCTTGCCCAAGGACACAACAACTGTGACACAGGTGGCAGGGCGGGGATCGAACCTCCAACCCTTTGATCATCGGCCGACCCGCTCTACCAGCTGAGCCACAGTCGCCCCTAAAGCTATTTATAGAAATGAGAAACAGTGTGAATATATATTACATTTACATTAAAACAATATATATACTTACTAATGATAAGGCTTTTAACAAATAATGAATATTCTAAATATCTTAATTAATCAACTCATCTTTTTTTTTTTTTTTTTTTTTTTGGCATTTTTATGCTTTATTGATAGTGTAGAGAGAGAGTTGAAATGGGGCAGAGAGGGGAGTGACATGCAGAGAACGACCGCGGGCTGGAATCGAACCCGGGTCCGCTGCTGGCCGAGGCCCATGGGGGGGGGGACGCCCTACCAACTGAGCTAAGGGCCCATGGGGGGGACGCCCTACCAACTGAGCTAAGGGCGCCCCCAGCTAATCTATTTCTGATCATATTAACTGTTAACCGGCTGTATTCATTGGTTTGTATAAAGTAAAAAAATCGTCCAAATTTCTTTTGACAGATTTGTGAGTTATGTGAGTTATATGTCCTCGGTGTGTGTGTGTGTCAGTGTGTGTGTGTGT
>CM049401.1:33450071-33455071 GCA_026929865.2 Hyperoplus lanceolatus
TCCGTATGAAAACAACCAGCCACCGGGACGGATATAAAAGCAAGAGGCAAGTTCAAGGAGCCATGTTAGGATGAAATAAATAAGTTTATGTACGTCCCAATTGTAGCATACTGCATGCTAACTACATTCTTTTTCTGATCAGCTGTATGTAGAATAGAAACACTCACACACACACACACACACACACACACACACACACACACACACACACACACACACACACACACTAGTTTAGCTCGTGGCTAACTCAATGAGCCCTGTACAGATGGTCCCATAACACCACTACAGCTGTTAGTGTGCGCATGTTAAAACTGCTGCCACGCCCCAGTTAAGAGAGGAGGAGGCTATATTCACATATTCAAAGAGAGAAACAGAGAGACAGAGAGAGAGGGTGGGAGGGAGAGAGAGGGAGGGAGAGGGAGAGAGGGAGGGAGAGAGGGAGGGAGAGAGAGAGAGGGTGGGAGGGAGAGAGGGAGGGAGAGAGAAAGGGTGGGAGGGAGAGAGAGAGGGAGAGAGAGGGAGACGGTGGGAGGGAGAGAGAGGGAGGGAGAGGGAGAGAGGGTGGGAGGGAGAGAGAGAGGAAGAGAGGGAGGGAGAGAGAAAGGGTGGGAGGGAGAGAGAGAGGGAGAGAGGGAGGGAGGGAGAGAGAGAGAGAGGGTGGGAGGGAGAGAGAGAGTTAAGTTAAGTTAAGTTAAGTTAAGTTATCTTTATTGTCAGTTGTACACGAGGCACATTGAAATCTTTTCTTTTTTTCATCTTTTCTCATCTCCCCTCTCAAGTTACCACACTTCGGAGGGGGTCAGAGCGCAGGGTCAGCCATAGTACAGCGCCCCTGGAGCAGTTTTGGGGTTAAGTGTCTTGCTCAAGGACACAATGGTAGAGATGGTGGGCACCGTAGACGCAATACCAGCCTCTGCTAGTTTTACAACTAACACCCTCCTGTCCGGTGCCGGGGATCGAACCAGCGACCTCATGGTTACTGGTCGGCCACCTTACCTCTAGGCCATCCTAGGGTGGGAGAGAGGGAGGGAGGGAGAGGGAGGGAGAGAGGGAGAGAGGGAGAGAGGGAGAGAGAGAGGGTGGGAGGGAGAGAGAGAGAGGGAGGGAGAGAGAGAGATAGAGAGAGAGAGGGTGGGAGAGAGAGGGTGGGAGGGAGAGAGAGAGGAAGAGAGGGAGGGAGAGAGAGAGAGGGAGGGAGAGAGAGAGCGATAGAGAGATGGATATATTCACATATTCAAATGAGGATGCAACCTTTTCTACTGGAAGAGAGGAAGAGAGAAAGAGGGAGGGAGGGAGGGAGGGATAGAAAGAGATATAGGGGGAGAGAGAGATAGAGGGAGGGAGGGAGAGAGATAAGGAGAGAGAGAGAGATAGGGAGAGAGAGATAGATGGATAGATAGATAGATAGAGAGAGAGAGGGAGTGATAGATAGAGAGAGAGAGGGAGAGAGAGAGAACAAGAGAGAGATAGAGATATGTGGGTGGAATTGAAGTCCTTAGAGAGTGTGGGGGATGGATGTTTCATAAATCAGAAGCTGTTTGAAGCTATGGTGCGTATATTGTTCATCTAAATGAATGCCTGTTACATTTAAGACATTAAAAAGGAAGTTGATTAAGCCTATATCAGCTCCACAAAACTCTCTCTGTATTTCTCAGTATGGCAGCGTTTACAAACTGGTGTGTGTGTGTGTGTGTGTGTGTGTGTGTGTGTGTGTGTGTGTGTGTGTGTGTGTGTGTGTGTGTGTGTGTGTGTGTGTGTGTGTGTGTGTGTGTGTGTGTGTGTGTGTGTGTGTGTGTGTGTGTGTGTGTGTGTGTGTCCTGACACTGGTGCAGGAGCTCAGAAAAATCCCAAGAAGAGCCCAAGAAATGTTTCAGTTGTTGATTCTACTGCTAAGAAAAAAAACCTGGACGTACAGCAGAAGGTATAAAATCCATGTGCCATCACTGAAGGCTTTACCTCATGTAGATGCACCGACAGTGTTGTAGAGAGGGAGAGAGAGAAGGAGAGAGAGATAGATAGACAGATAGATAGATAGATAGATAGATAGATAGATAGATAGATAGATAGATAGATAGATAGATAGATAGATAGATAGATAGATAGATAGAAAGGGACAGAGAAAGAGAGAGAGAGAGAGAAAGGGGGGGACGAGAGAGGGAGATAGGGACAGATAGAGAGAGAGTGACAGAGACAGAGAGAGAGAGAGATGGTGGAGAGAGAGAGAGACAGGGGCAGAAAGAGCGAGAGAGAGAAAGGGAGGAAGAGAGAGAGAGAGAGAGAGAGAGAGAGAGAGAGGGAGGAAGAGAGAGAGAGAAAGAGAGAGAGAGGGGTTGGTGTAGTGTTTCAGACCTTGGCTCCGTGGTTGCTGTTTCAGCTGTGGTGTGGCTCTGGCCAGCAGCCCCTGCTCTCAGGCCAGGGTAACCCCGTATGTTCAGTGGCACGGCACACAGGCTGCCTTCAACTCTCCTTCTATTCTACGTTATCCTATTTTCTTTATTTCTTAAGATTATTTTTTGGGCATTTTCAAGCTTTATCAGACAGTACAGAGTTGAAATGGGGAGACAGAGAGAGAGGGGGGGGGGGGGATGACCTGCAGTAAAGGTCCACGGGTCAGATTTGAACCCGTGACCACTGCAACGAAGGCCGGAGCCAATATGGTACACGCTCTATCCACTACACCATCAGAACGCCCCATTTTATCTTTATCTTTTACATTTTTCCTCACTAAAATTACGCCATTATTTTAATAATTATCTATTTAGAAATGTTTCGCTATTGTGAAATGGCCCTCACACTTAGTCCTGCTGTAGTGCATATAAGAGATCAAATCCTAAGTCGTACTGTATGTTTTACTAACGCTGTAATGCCCTTTGCCACAAGTCACTAAATCCTTCTGAGCTAACCTAAGCTAAAACTGTGGCTCAGTTGGTACAGCGGGTCGGCTGATGATCAAAGGGTTGGAGGTTCGATCCCCTCCCTGCCACCTGTGTCATGGTTGTTGTGTCCTTGGGCAAGACACTTCACCCACCTTGCCTCGTGTGAATGTCGATAGTTAGCCTGCTGCTATCGGTGTATGAATGTGTGTGTGAATGGGAACGTGGGAAAGGAAAACAGGTCTCCCCTTGCAAAAGAGTCTCCGGTCTCAATGGGATTTACCTGTAGAAATAAAGGTTAAAAAAAAAAAAAAAAAAGATGGCCTACAACATTGTATCGATGAGGCCGAGTTTTAAGTTTCACGACGCAAATCGATTCAGTCTCATATACTGGAAGTGCAGTGGGCTGTGTGTACTGTGTTTCAGTGCAGTGGGCAGTGTGTACTGTGTTTCAGTGCAGTGGGCAGTGTGTACTGTGTTTCAGTGCAGTGGGCAGTGTGTACTGTGTTTCAGTGCAGTGGGCAGTGTGTACTGTGTTTCAGTGCAGTGGGCTGTGTGTACTGTGTTTCAGTGCAGCGTCTATGTACATATGATACTTATTGATATCAAATAACTGTGGTGGAAGTAGAAAAAAACTACTTCAAAAAGGTGCTACGAGGAACTTTTAAAATATTTCTGAAACAGTCTCATTTTTCCTCTGATGATCATAAATGACATGTACCAGCAAACAAGACCATCAGTGCAAAGAATGCTATTTTTTAATATAGTTTTTCTTAATGCCTTTGTCATGGGTATACGCTCACCCAGGAACAACAGCTGACGTGGTAAAAACACTACCGCTTTTGTCCAAAGGGGGCGCTAGAGTTAACACAAGTCCCTCTTCACAGCAGACCCGGGTTAGAATCCAGCCCGGGTCGTTCTCTGCATGTCTCTGCCCCATTTCATCTCTGTCTCTACAAAACTGTCTAATAAAAGCGAAAATGCCCAAAAAAAAATAAATAAATAAAAAAAAATTGTGATTATTTTCAAGGCAGATCCAAAAAGACCATTCTGACCATGTATTTTGGCCTCTGCTTCCATGTCCTGTTCATTTGGTCTTATCACTTTTACTCCTTCTCTCTCTCTTGTAAAACCTCTTTTCAGACTATTGAGAAAACCTATTGGAATGTGAAATAAAGGGCCGTGGAAAAGAGGTTGCCAGAAGCCGAAACTAAATGGATTTAAAATTGAATTTAAGTGGATTTTTGACAGAAAAGTGCAGTCAAGGTCAAGCCAGGCATGTCTTTTTGAGCTGCGCAGCACACACACACACACACACACACACACCGAGACACACACACACACACCGAGACACAGAGACACACACACACACACCGAGACACAGAGAGACACACACACACACACAGTCAGTCAGTCAGTCAGTCAGTCAGTCAGTCAGTCAGTCAGTCAGTCACTCACACACACAGTCACACACACACACTCTCTCTCGCTCTCTCTCACACACACACACACACACACACACACACACACACACACACACACACACACACACACACACACACACACACACACACACACACACACACACACACACACACACACACACACACACACACTTCCGGTTCGTTAAGGTTAATCCTTTAAATTGTGTTGGGTTTAAGTTGCATTTAACCTACATAACAATAGGTCATGGCTTGATCCAGTGACGAGTGGCCTATGATCCCCAAAGATAGATAGATAGATAGATAGATAGATAGATAGATAGATAGATAGATAGATAGATAGATAGATAGATAGATAGATAGATAGATAGATAGATAGATAGATAGATAGATAGATAGATAGATAGATAGATAGATAGATAGATAGATAGATAGATAGATAGATATATAGATAGATAGATAGATAGATAGATTCAAATTCAAATTCAAATAATAACTTTATTTTTCCCGTGAGGGAACTTCATTTATAGAAGATAGATAGATAGACAGACAGACAGACAGACAGACAGACAGACAGACAGACAGACAGACAGACAGACAGATGGATCAACTATTATATATATATATATATATATATTAAAAGACACAAAATACAACTTAATCTGGATAAAGTGCATGTAGCAGC
>CM049401.1:33465071-33467571 GCA_026929865.2 Hyperoplus lanceolatus
TCGCAAATTACTATTTCGACTTCCAACAATTATGAAAATGGGTTATAATCAATGTTTACAAGGGAAGGCTTGAAGTCAGTTCAGGCCTTTGAGTGAGGTCAGATTCAATGTATTTACTGACTAAATCCATTGTTGATTCATATCCTAGACTCTGTAAACTGGCATGTTGCTATGGTGACCCACACATACCAGTTTACAGAGCCTATGCTGTGTATTAACACCACATAGTTTTTCCGAGTACAGGTAGCGGATCGTGAGGAGATATTCACTGATTTTGGACAAAAAGTGGCTCAGGTGGTAGAGCGGGTCGGCCGATGATCAAAGGGTTGGAGGTTCGATCCCCGCCCTGCCACCTGTGCCATAGTTGTTGTGTCCTTGGGCAAGACACTTCACCCACCTTGCCTCGTGTGAATGTCGATAGTTAGCTGCTGCTATCGGTGTGTGAATGGTAACGTGGGAAAGGGAAACAGGTCTCCCTTGCAAAAGAGTCTTCGGTCTCAATGGGATTTACCTGTATGAATAAAGGTTAAAAAAAAAAAAAGATTTTTACAACAAGCGTTCTCCAGAATCACTGACTGCACCTTTAAACAATCTCAAAATCAACCAAAACGATTCCCTATAACCCCACAGTACTGTTTCCCTATAACCCCACGGTACTGTTTCCCTATAACCCCACGGTACCGTTTCCCTATAACCCCACGGTACCGTTTCCCTATAACCCCACGGTACCGTTTCCCTATAACCCCACGGTACTGTTTCCCTATAACCCCACGGTACTGTTTCCCTATAACCCCACGGTACTGTTTCCCTATAACCCCACAGTACCGTTTCCCTATAACCCCACGGTACCGTTTCCCTATAACCCCACGGTACTGTTTCCCTATAACCCCACGGTACTGTTTCCCTATAACCCCACGGTACTGTTTCCCTATAACCCCACGGTACCGTTTCCCTATAACCCCACGGTACCGTTTCCCTATAACCCCACGGTACCGTTTCCCTATAACCCCACGGTACCGTTTCCCTATAACCCCACGGTACTGTTTCCCTATAACCCCACGGTACTGTTTCCCTATAACCCCACGGTACCGTTTCCCTATAACCCCACGGTACTGTTTCCCTATAACCCCACGGTACCGTTTCCCTATAACCCCACAGTACTGTTTCCCTATAACCCCACGGTACTGTTTCCCTATAACCCCACGGTACTGTAACCCCACGGTACTGTTTCCCTATAATGTTTCCCTATAACCCCACGGTACTGTTTCCCTATAACCCCACGGTACTGTTTCCCTATAACCCCACGGTACTGTTTCCCTATAACCCCACGGTACCGTTTCCCTATAACCCCACGGTACTGTTTCCCTATAACCCCACGGTACCGTTTCCCTATAACCCCACGGTACCGTTTCCCTATAACCCCACAGTACTGTTTCCCTATAACCCCACGGTACCGTTTCCCTATAACCCCACAGTACTGTTTCCCTATAACCCCACGGTACTGTTTCACTATAACCCCACGGTACTGTTTCCCTATAACCCCACGGTACTGTTTCACTATAACCCCACGGTACCGTTTCCCTATAACCCCACAGTACTGTTTCCCTATAACCCCACGGTACTGTTTCCCTATAACCCCACGGTACCGTTTCCCTATAACCCCACAGTACTGTTTCCCTATAACCCCACGGTACTGTTTCACTATAACCCCACGGTACTGTTTCCCTATAACCCAACGGTACTGTTTCCCTATAACCCCACGGTACTGTTTCCCTATAACCCCACGGTACTGTTTCCCTATAACCCCACGGTACTGTTTCCCTATAACCCCACGGTACTGTTTCCCTATAACCCCACGGTACTGTTTCCCTATAACCCCACAGTACTGTTTCCCTATAACCCCACGGTACTGTTTCCCTATAACCCCACGGTACTGTTTCCCTATAACCCCACGGTACTGTTTCCCTATAACCCCACGGTACTGTTTCCCTATAACCCCACGGTACTGTTTCCCTATAACCCCACGGTACCGTTTCCCTATAACCCCACGGTACCGTTTCCCTATAACCCCACGGTACTGTTTCCCTATAACCCCACAGTACTGTTTCCCTATAACCCCACGGTACCGTTTCCCTATAACCCCACGGTACTGTTTCCCTATAACCCCACGGTACTGTTTCCCTATAACCCCACGGTACCGTTTCCCTATAACCCCACGGTACTGTTTCCCTATAACCCCACGGTACTGTTTCCCTATAACCCCACGGTACCGTTTCCCTATAACCCCACGGTACCGTTTCCCTATAACCCCACGGTACTGTTTCCCTATAACCCCACGGTACCGCTTTCCCTATAACCCCACGGTACCGTTTCCCTATAACCCCACGGTAAAACGGTACCGTTTCCCTATAACCCCACGGTACCGTTTCCCTATAACCCCACAGTACTGTTTCCCTATAACCCCACGGTACTGTTTCCCTATAACCCCACGGTACTGTTT
>CM049401.1:33477571-33480071 GCA_026929865.2 Hyperoplus lanceolatus
CACACAGGCTACACACACACACACACACACACACAAATATCCCAACAACGAATACACATAGGCTGACACACACACACACACACACACACACACACACACACACACACACACACACACACACACACACACAAATATCCCGACAACTCACACACATAGGCTACACACACTCACATAGGCTACACACACACTCACATAGACCACACACACACACACACACACACACACACACACACACACACACACACACACACACACACACACACACACACACACACACACACACACACACACACACACACACAGTTTGTCACAGCTGCCCCGACACAGGAAGAGAGGCAAAGAGAAAATGTGTCAAACAATCGTGAACACACGCGCTAGTAGAAGACGGAGTGACTTACCGGAGCACTGTCTCCACATCTGTCGGACGGAAACCGGAGATTCTCCGCGAAACGAGACACTTTTGTAGCATTCAGATTCAGGATTCAAACGCGCCCGCAAAAGGGTTCCGCCGAATAGCCTGCGAAATAGTAGGTCGTAACCCTCCGCCGACTGAAACACAGCGGTGGACTGGGACTACCCAATTAAAAAAATAATAATCTTCTTACTTGATGTACAAGGTAACTATTTAGTTATGGCAAATGGTGCTCTAATCTATCCTGTGGCATTGCTTTATGACTGACGGATTGAACGGCCAATGGGCTGCGAGCTGTGTGTGACACTTCGACCAATCAGAGCGTCCGCGCGCAGTTGGAGGAAGGCGAGCCAGTGGAAGTAGGAAGGGCTGATGGCGACATCATGTGTTAAGAGTTGATATCCCTCCGCTTGTCATGTTTTGAGAGCAACGTCTCCGCTGAAACAGATTTATGTTTCTTATATAGAGAAACCAAGCCGCTGTACATCAGAGCTTATTGGCAGTGCGCCAAAGTTGATGCGTTTTTTTTATTTTTATTTTATTCAACAGCTTGCTGCAATCAATAAAACATCTTCAACGATAAAATGTTACATAGCCTGATCACTTAACCTAATCACACATTATAAATGTCTGAATGTCTACATGTGTTCCTCCTTTTGATAACATAGGCTGTTTAAGTTGTACATTTACCCGATAGATCAAATAAAAGCAATAAAACGGTCTTAATTGGGTATTTAGTCATTTATTGACCTGATTACAACGTGATTTCGAGCTTTGATTAAACACGTTATTAAAAGACAGATTGGTCCGAGTGGCTTCAGTTCAGCGATAATGTGCCAGTCCGCGCCGCACTACTTTCTCTCTTCCGCGGCGGAGGAACACGATGTTTACAGTGAGGGGAGGAGGAGAGAGGAGTGACGTACAGTGACGGATACAGGCAGTGTGGCGCGTGAGGCACGGAAGTAACAACATGTAGGGTCGTATACTTTCCCACGCGCGCACGTTGGGAGTTTTTTTAGAGGGCTGGATCTATTTTTTGCACTTTTTTTTATGGTTTTTTTATTTCCAGTCCCTCGTCTGTGTGCTACGTCATGATGACACGTCACTGTGGGGCAAACGACTGGGCTGGCAGATTTAAAGTTACACAAGCTCATACACATCACATCACATGGTTTTATTTTAAGGGAAATTAATAAGGCTACAGTGGTTTAAAGAGCAGGTCTATAACTGCTTAAAGGCCTACTTCACCGGTGGAAATATGAAGGTGTGTTGAACTCTGAGATCCTATGTAGTATAAATGTGCAAAACCTTCAGAAATGTAGGGTTAGGATTAACAGGACAGCTGGGCCAAGGGAAGACTGAGGAAAGAAAGAGCTCATTCATTATATTATAATAGTGATTTTATAATGATAGAACACCGGTCACGTATGGGTGAAGTATTCCTTTAACATTGCTCTTAACATGATCAAATATTTCAATTTAGATATTGTAGCAAAATGTTGTGAATAGTTGAGAGTTAAACAGCTTAGTTCACAGTCCCACTTGAAGTAGGCTAGTGGAAGAAGTCCATTCAGTTAAAGCTATAGTGCGTAACTTTTTCATATAAATGAATGTTGTTGGTTACATTCAAGCCCTCGCTAAATGAGTTGACACAAAGTTGATTAAGCCTATAAGCTCCCTACAAAACTCTCTCTGTATTTCTCAGTATGGCAGCGTTTACAAACTGGTGTCCCCCCCCCTTCTCCCTGACACTGGTGCAGGAGCTCAGAAAAATCCCCAAGAAGAGCCCAAGAAATGTTTCAGTTGTTGATTCTACTGCAAAGAAAAAAAACCTGGACGTACAGCAGAAGGTATAAAATCCATGAGCCATCACTGAAGGCTTTACCTCATGTAGATGCACCGACAGTTGTTGTTGTTATTACTCAGAATTCCTCATGGGGGGGGGGGCAACAGAAGTTATGCACTATAGCTTTAAGTATCAAGTTAAATGTAACTTGGGGATTGCAGTATTTACCTCTGTGATATAGTGGAGTAGTATGAAGTGGCATAAAATGGAAATACCCAAGTAATGTTTAGGCCTAAACCTTG
>CM049401.1:33485071-33490071 GCA_026929865.2 Hyperoplus lanceolatus
CCTTAAACTTTAGCCTAAAACTATAACACAAATACAAACTTTTGTTTTGAAAAATTACTCCCATTGAATCCCAGTGTTGCTTTATAGTATAATAATTTACATTATATACATGTGTGAGATCTGCAAAAGATAAAAAGTGTAACCCTAACCCTAACCCTAACCCCTAACCCCTAACCCTCTAACCCTAACCCTAACCCCTAACCCCTAAACCCTAACCCCTAACCCCTAACCCCTAACCCCTAACCCTCTAACCCTAACCCCTAACCCCTAACCCTACCCTTAACCCTCTAACCCTAACCCTACCCCTAACCCCTAACCCCTAAACCCTAACCCTACCCCTAACCCTTAACCCCTAACCCACCCTAACCCCTAACCCCTAACCCCTAACCCTCTAACCCTAACCCTCTAACTCCTAAACCCTAACCCTACCCCTAACCCCTAACCCCTAACCCTCTAACCCTAACTTTAAAAAAAAAAAATCTAATTTTATTATTCTAATTATTTCAATTTTCTAATTATTTTAATTGTTTAATTGTTTTAATTCTCACTATTCTAGCTGCTCTGATTTTTTTATACCATTTCCAAATATTTATTAAAGTTGTTTTAACGTTTTATTTGTTCCTGGTCAGCAGCACCCTCTTCTTCCCACCCTGGAGCATCCACGCTGCTGACCACAGCCCCCGCCCCGCCCCCAACATGCTAAGTTTTTTTTTGCCTTCTTAGTGGTTTTCTAATTATTCTAATCTCTTAGAGATTTTCTTAATTATTTTAACTTTTTAATCATTTCAATCTTCCAATTATTTCAATCTTCCATTATTCTAATTACTCTTAGCATTTCTAAATCACTATTCAAGTTGTTTTAACTTTTTATTTAACCCTGGTCAGCAGCACCCTCTTCGTCTGTCCACTGCAGAGACACCCTGCCTGGGAATCGAACCCTGGTCTCCCGGGTGAAGGGGCAGAGCTCTTCAACCGCACCACCAACACCACTCCAGTTTTTAGATCAATAGGCCTGTGCAACAACATTCCAACAAAGGAATCTTTTAACCCAAACCCTAACCCCACCCTAACCCTAACCCTACCCCTCTAACCCTAACCCTACCCCTCTAACCCTAACCCTAACCCTAACCCTCTAACCCTAACCCTAACCCTACCCCTCTAACCCTAACCCTAACCCTAACCCTCTAACCCTCAGGGCCTTTTAATGCTCAGATGTTAATGTTGAACTGTTCCTCAAATGTTATTGAAATATCTTAAAAGCTGTCCACACATTTTATTTTAACTACGCAAAGTGGGTTGGTGGTACTGAATCAGTCATGAAGCTATATAAGCTAATTATATTATTTTGTCCCAACCATAAGTTATTTCTATGTTACAAGACTTGCAGTAATCTTGTATTTACCTTAATAGGATATTATTAGCACGGAGATCAGGGGCCGAACGAAGACTTCAAAGAGAGAATTCGGGATAAGGGTTTATTTACAAAAATCTGAAGCTGACTATTTTTTTTTCATATATGTCAATTTTTTCTTCCTGCTTTTTGGTAATTCTGTGTCTCCAAATTATTCCAGAAAATAGTACTAAATAGCCCACATTGACACAGGTGATTTAGCCTTAGCTCTCTTCTCCAAGTGCACCAGATTGATGAATGTTACTTTAAAAGGTTCAAATTTTTCTTAAGTCTCCCAAATTCCTTTGAGAAACACTCCATGTGTGGCCGGGTATTAAAAGTCATTAGACCAGGGGGGGATTTTGTACAAGTAACCTTAACATGATTTGGTCATTCATCGATAGAATATATTGTGCCCTTTTTTTTGCACTGAGCACCTGCCCCCCAAAATGTCTGTGCACGCCACTGATTTGAAGGAGTTAAAGTAAGCCCAAAACACGTACGGAAGCTACGGTGGCCTTCAAGGACAAGAAGCTATAGTTACTAAAGATGGCATCATCCACCACTGCCTCAAGTCTTTCTTTATCACAATATCAAGTGATGAGGTGAAGATGTATTTAGTTATTTATTCTATAGTACTTCTTCTTCTTCTTGGTCTTCCAACAGGTGCATTTCCCCAGGACGCCCACTCTACAGTATATGTATATTGTATATTGCGTTTGCAAGAAGAATCGCTTTCCGAGGTTTCACTTATTAAGGCTCCAACTGCCACCACTGAAATAAAACCAATAAGAAAAGAATGTCTTTCTTACTTTATTTCATCCTGTTAAGTGTGTGTGTGTGTGTGTGTGTGTGTGTGTGTGTGTGTGTGTGTGTGTGTGTGTGTGTGTGTGTGTGTGTGTGTGTGTGTGTGTGTGTGTGTGTGTGTGTGTGTGTGTGTGTGTGTGTGTGGTGGGTTATTATTCATAATATTTCCCATTTCTCTTTCTGGTATTCCATCTCTGTTTTAATTTTATTCAAATTATATTTCAAAGTTAATCACTCTTGTATTGACACGTCATTTTCTATATTGGTTAAAACCCATTCTCAGAGCTCCTTCTCTTGTCTGTAAAGTGCTATACCAATAAAGTTTATTATTCTTATCATTATGACAAGAAATTAAATGTTACAGTGAGGTGTATATTTGTATGGATTGTAACTATCATATATAAAATATAAAATATAGTATAACAAATTGTATAGATTTGTAAAAGAGATTATAAGGAACACAGGAAGCTAATATAAATATGAATTATTGAGCTGTGGAAAAGAGGGTTAGGATTAAATAAGTTATACTTCTTCCTGCTCCTTTTCAGGCATATACATTCAATATGTTGTTTGTTTATTTTTGTTTATGCTTTTCATTTTGTTTTGTAAATTTTGATCAATCAATCAATCAGACAGGCAGGCAGGCAAGCAGGACCCAAATGCAGAACGTTTCCAGTAAAGGTAATTTATTGTCCAAAAAATGCAACTTCCAAAAGGCAAAAAAAAAAGGCAGAGAACACAGGTAACGGGTAACAGGAAACAAGTAACACAGGACAAGACTCACCGACACCGACACCGACACCGACACGACAAACCATAACGCACGGACAAGGAACAAAGGAACGGCAAGCGGTAAATATACTAGACGCAACGAGACACAGGTGTGAAACATTAGGGGAGGGAGCAGCAATCACACAGGAGGGAAACTTGACAGGACACACACACACACACACACACACACACACACACACACACACACACACACACACACACACACACACACACACACACACGAATGGAGGGAGCAGTCATCAAACAGGAGGGAAACTTGACAGGACATGGGGAGGAACAAGACAGACGTACCAAAATAAAACAGGAAACACGGGGAAACCATCAAAACAAAACCAGACAAAGACAGACCGTGACATTAAATATATTGTAGTGACAGCAATCCGCCACTAGATGGAGACACTGATCTAAGGATGCTCAGAGCTGTCTGTTACACTATCCAACCAACAGGGGGCGGTGTTGAGCTCCGGAAAAAATGAAGAGACCACTCCAAATGTTCAGTGTCTCTTGTTTTACTATTTAGAGGCATATGTTTGAGTAGAATGAACATTTTGATTTTATAATATAAACTACTGACAACATTTCTACCAAATTCACATAAGAATATTGTCATTAGAGCATTTCCATGAAGTAATGTAGAGATGAAGATTGAAGAAAAATCCAGACTGGTCTTTTATTATTTTTTTTTCCGGGCTGTATATCTGCTGCTCACACACACACACACACACACACACACACACACACACACACACACACACACACACACACACACACACACACACACACACACACACACACACACACACACACACACACACACACACACACACACACACACACACGGTGCAATAGGAACAATAAAATAAAATAAAGTAGAATACGATCAAGATAAAACATATCTATAGTGAACATTAGATTAATATGGAAAGGTGACAAAATAAAAAGGTGTATATGAAACAGAATAGAAACTAAAAAGTAAATTTAATTTAAAGAGACACTGCGTAACATTTTAAGTAATTTATTAGCTATAATCAATATCCTCATTCATAAATATGTCCTCATTGGTGTAAAATCACCTCTGCCAATAATCTGAATTATCCTCCTGAGCGGAGAATTACAAATATTAATATTACATTTTGTCCATTGAGCGGGTAAGTCTTATGGAGGAATCCATGTTTTTGGAATGTCATCAGGTGCATTGTTTAGAATTTAGAATTGTTCTTGTCCTTGAAGGCCACTGTAGCTTCTGTTATTATTCTAAAGGGGGGGGGGGGGTTACCCAGGGAGCGTTGCATTCTAGAACTTTCTTGGTGATGTCATATTACACAGTGTCCCTTTAATGTAGTCTGGCATGACCACTTCCGCCAGCGTCTATTCGCTTGCGTCGAAAAGCTACGCAGCCCTGACGCAGCCCCCTCCTTTTCCGGTTGCTGGCTTTCCCCTATTGTGATCCCCCTCAAATTCGGAAACAATTCGCTCACAGTCAACCCGTGTGCTTATGTGCAGCGCTCTCTCTCTCTCTCACACACACACACACACACACACACACACACACACACACACACACAGGGTGTGAGAAGTCACATTACTGTAGACAGAAATAAAGTGTGGCGATACTTCGGGATAATAATATTGGCGGCGGCGGTCGGGATGCATCCTAGTTAGCCTAGCTGTCCAACTTCATTGTACAACTACCCCCGGGCAGAAATACCCTCATAAACTCTGGAAAATGAAGCGTGGGGGTTTGAATTGAGCACCGGACCTTATAACCAGCTACATTAAGATCCGCCGTTCCCTTTCTTTGGTGAATTAGGGACTATGCAGCGGTGTTTTAGCGACGGGGAAAGATTCCAACGGCTTCCACTATCACCTAGCAACTCTGACGGCTACTTGCTGCAGTTGGTGTAGCTCTCACAACGTCAAAACCCTGTTCTGCCTGTAAACAGACGGACTACGGCTCTGACTACAGCGATAGGAGGTGGTGACATAAGTTCTCGAATGCTAAAAATTCTAC
>CM049401.1:33492571-33500071 GCA_026929865.2 Hyperoplus lanceolatus
AAGTAAAAATGCAAGAGCAAGTTATGTGGTGTGTGTGTGTGTGTGTGTGTGTGTGTGTGTGTGTGTGTGTGTGTGTGTGTGTGTGTGTGTGTGTGTGTGTGTGTGAATAGGTGAATGTGATAAATCGGTTAAAAAGCGCTATATAAGTCAAGTCCATTTGCCATTTACCGTGCCATTATTTTCTCTCTCTCAAACTCATTCTTATGTAACATTCTATAACTGCTTCGGTCGCGTTTTCACCGAGGGAAGATTCGTTCATACAATAGGATGTAACAAGCCGATTTAACAGACTGATTTTTAAGTTCCGTTACTGTACAGATGCAGTGCGTTTGGTGCAATATGAGCTCACTGTGTTGACTATTTAAATGTGATGTTTTTGCCCGTTCTGCATTAAAGAATCACACTGTAGGCTACAGTACTGACGGGACCTACATACATGACACCTCGTTGACTTCTTATTGTCTGCTTAACATTTTGCCCTGTGTTTAAACAATGTCCTCAGAAACCTGTTAAGTACGGAACGCCATGGTTGTTGTATTTTGTCTTTCGTTTTTGTGTTCACTTCTTCAGTTGTGTGTGTGTGTGTGTGTGTGTGTGTGTGTGTGTGTGTGTGTGTGTTAATTTTTTTCAAAGTCCATATTTTCCATAGTGTCTTCATAAACTTTGAGACGTAAGTGAAGGGAACGTGTGTGTGTGTGTGTGTGTGTGTGTGTGTGTGTGTGTGTGTGTGTGTGTGTGTTTTAACACTGGTTCGTTCTAAGAGAAAAATAAACATTTTTATTAAAAAAAAAATATTACGACTTTTTCTGCAAAAAAATAAAATTAAAAGTCGTATCGAATTATAGCCAATCATTGATCAATATCACTTCTCCTCATCACTGATTGGATGATGACTGAATCCCAATGTGCTGAACACACCACGTGACGTATATAGCCTACCTTAGTTTCTAATAAAACGACAGCCAATCAGATTAGAGATGGTAATTTAAACGGTAGGCCTACTTTTTTTTTTTTTTTTTTTTTTTTAAACCTAATTTGCTTTTAGAGCCAAAACGAAATTACACATAAAATGACTAAACATTTTAAATAAAATATAAAGAGTTTCAAGTCTGTGTTGAAACTACAATAAGGCCTCAGCTGTTTCCACAGCAACATTAACATCACTCTTTCAAAAAAAAATCATGAATCCAAAATTTAAACAATCTGGTACAGGTAAAAATGTGATCAGCTATTTCCATAAAATACATTAAGTCAGCAGATCATTTGATTATGGGACAGACTTCCCTTCAATTCTATATTATATATTATAATGGAATATATTCTATTGCAAAATCTACTGGTCATTGCAAACAACAGGTGATATCAGTCAAAAGTCTTTCAAATCGTCTATGGGATTAAACCCTGGCCCTTATACAGGCCTACAGTAAAAAAAGAGAGAGGATTATTTTTTTATTTTTTCTAAACAGTATCACACTTAGCCTTTTAAATATGATTAGATGATGTTTAAGTGACCATGGTCTGTCTATGAAGTTTAGCCACACATTTTTATTTATTATTTATTATTATTATTATTTTTATTATTATTATTATTATTATTATTATTATTATTATTATTATTATTATTATTATTATTATTATTTTATTATTATTATTATTATTATTATTATTATTATTATTATTATTATTATTATTATTATTATTATTATTATTATTATTATTATTATTATTATTATTAATAATAATAAACTTTTACTTCATTTATTCAGCGAAATAAAAACGATTTTTTCTTTGGGAGATTTTCCATAAAAAAAGTGACTGAAGTTTTTTATTTAATTTAATAAGCTTTAAATCAAACGTAATAAATAAGGGGAAATGCATTAAGTTGATCACTCTGCAGGTTGAAAAGAAAAGTGTAAATGCTCCCTAAAAAGTGTAAAAACAAGATTATCGTTATATGATAAAAGATTAACTAACTCTTCTCCGTCTTGCTGCTGAAGACTCGATAGTATAGGTTTATCAAAATGGTGTGTGTGTGTGTGTGTGTGTGTGTGTGTGTGTGTGTGTGTGTGTGTGCGTGTGTGTGTGTTTGTGTGTGTGTGTGTGTGTGTGTGTGTATTTATTTGTTCTTTAAAAAAGAACCTATATACAAGCGCTTTTTTTTACACACATCCAATTATGGTGATGATCTGTGTGAACTCATCAACAGACACGAGACGTTAAGAACTATTTTATCAGATCTAAACGCCATTTCAATGGATTTCAGATTCCTTATTTTAACCTGGAAGACATATTTGGAATGTGAATATTCGATTTTAAACAGTAGGCTAATGTGTAGGCAAGGTCGCCATTGTAAAATCATGAAAGAGAAAGACAGTTTTTTTTAACTCACACACACACACACACACACACACACACACACACACACACACACACACACACACACACACACACACACACACACACACACACACACACACACACACACACACACACACACCACACACACACACCTGAGCCATAACGCAGTTATTTCCCCTGCAGTGTGCGGCATGCGGCATGCGGCCTCCTCCTTATTAATCTGTACCCCCACAGCTCCACTGCGCATGTGCACGAAATTAAGCAATTAATTCCGCATTAAGATTCATCTCATTAACTGAAACAAAGACAGTGATGGGAGAAGCGGGGGAGAATCGACCTCCATTTTAAAAACGCACCTGCTCTCCTTTACGGTGACGTCAACACTGTTTTTTAATATACAGTAGGCAACAATATGTATCGATAAATAGGCAACAGCCAGCTTACAACCATTAAAAAAATACATGTTTCAATACTCGGAACATTTCTGCCATTACATCTGATGTGTTGTCGAGACTCAGAGCAAAACGTGACATTCACTGATTGTGTAACCGCAGCAGAGTCATAACTTACTAGTTAATTAACAACATTTAGCCTAGTAGGCCTAGATGTAAAATAATATAAATAATTAAACGACAGCAAAGGGGATATATTTTTTATTTTTTTTCCAACCTGGCAACCCTATAGAATGATCTATACATCACACACACACACACACACACACACACACACACACGCACACGCACACGCACACGCACACGACACACACACACACACACACACACACACACACACACACACACACACACACACACACACACACACTCACCACTGTTACGTCATTAATGCAAACACGTCATATTTAACATTATCTATCTGTGTCTGTTAAAGTAGCTCTATGTTGACTTTACTCCTGTTGATCATATAAAAGGTGGCTCGCACATGTTCCGTTCTACAAATGGAAAATCTGGGAAACTCAATTTTCGGCAAATTCACGCTGATAAATTACATAACAGATTATAAAAACGCACTTTTTTTTTTAGATATAAATATTTGTTAATGATATTCCTGCAAATATGGGAAATTCTTTATAACATTACACACGTTTAGTCCAGGCTTTGCTCGAAAAAGAGGTGATTTGATCTCAAGAAAATAAAGGTAAATAAAAAAAAATATATATATATATATATATATATATATATATATATATATATATATATATATAAATAAAATCGTCACAATATAATTGAACTGAGCCGCCTTCACTCCACGCGCAATATGTGACGCCTAGAAAGAGCCTGTCAGTAAACTGTCCATTTAAACATTATTATCTAGGCTATATATGACTCCAAAAACTACTTAACCAATCTCAGGGAAAGCAGAACAATTTAACCAGATATGTCAGCCTTTCCTGGACTATATAACAGCGCTGAAGGGACCTACATGACACCACGTTGACTTTTTTATTGTCTGCTTAACATTTTGCCTGTATAGTTTAAACAATGTCCTCAGAAACCTTGTTAAGTAGAGAACGCCATAGTTAGTTGTTTATTTAATTGTGTCTTTTGTTTGTGTGTTCACCTTTTCAGTTGTGTGTGTGTGTTCTTTAAAATAAAATAAAAATCAAAAAATAAAGAATTAAAAAAAATAATAGGGATCAAAATGAAGCCTCCTAATAAGGCCTTGTGAACATCCGTGTGAAAATCCTTCTCTCCTCTTCAAAGCGCACGTGCACAATTAACACACACACACACACACACACACACACACACACACACACACACACACACACATGCAAGATTAAAAAGAAAAAAAAATAGAAAAAAATGCCCTCGTTTCTAGCCGGCGCCGACATGGATTTGTGTCTCATTACCATTTATGCAAATTAGTTTCTAATTGCAGGCGCGTAATGACAGTAGCAGCGTGGGAGATTGTTCACAACCCGCCATATTGTTTTGTTTGTTATAGGCCGCCGCATTGCTTTATACAGGAGGCTTTATCATCTTTCCCTTTTTAAATGGCCGATTTCTTGAAACAAAAGCGGACGTTTCTCATCAGGTTGGAATTCGGCTGGAGCATTGCGTCACCGGTATTAAACGCGAGGGAATTCGTTAATAGGTCGCGTGGATAAAAGCCTTAATTGTATTTCTTCTTTGTGCTCAGAGGCGTATTGGCTTTACTGTGTTTAAAAGGATGGTGAATTAGGACTATTTAACGCGGACGGTGAGTGTCTTGTGTGTGTGTGTGTGTGTGTGTGTGTGTGTGTGTGTGTGTGTGTGTGTGTGTGTGTGTGTGTGTGTGTGATGTTGCAAAATCACCATTTCAACCATCTTCACTGATATGCATTTGCTTTTTCCTACATCCTAGTTCCCCAACCTGTTTGTGTGTGTGTGTGTGTGTGTGTGTGTGTGTGTGTGTGTGTGTGAGAGAGAGAGAGAGAGAGAGAGAGAGAGAGAGAGAGAGAGAGTGTGTGTGTGTGTTCCCCAACAACACGTTTGTAAGGTTTCTCCCTTCTTGTTTATCCACCTGTGTGCACTTCTCATGTTATACTTGTTAACAGCTGTCTGTGCCTCATTGCTAATTTTGGCTTGGCATTTAAGTTGCATTTTATATCCTTTTAAACCTGCAGTGAATTTTGGGTTTTGTTTCCTAGCAGATTTTGTAGAAAGTAATTATAATATCCATAAGTACATTTAATTTAGTGCATAATAGCTGATTTTTTTTTTAATTATTATTTTTTCCCTTAGAAAGGGTCTCATATAAGTCCATATTTCTGCATATTTTGGACCAAGGCCTAGTGCCGCCATCTTGAAAGTGTCATAGTTGGAATGTCATCAGGTGCATTGTTTAAAATGTAGAATTGTTCTTGTCCTTGAAGGCCACTGTAGCTTCTGTTATTATTCTAAAGGGGTGGGGTTACCCAGGGAGCGTTGCATTCTAGAACTTTCTAGAACTTTCTTGATGATGTCATATTACACACTGCACCTTTAAGACTGGATTTTGTTTACTGTATTTTATCTCCTATAGGAATCCTTCCCTTTCTCCTTTTAGTGGCTTTTGTTGTTTGTAAACAAACACTCAGAGTCAAAGCAATGCACTTCCTATGATGCAATGTGTGTGTGGGCAAATCAACCCTGCGTTCCAAATCACATACTCTTTCTTTTTGCTACACTACATACTTAAGTACAGAAGAGTTTTAGTCTTTTTACTACACTACATACTAAAGTACAGAAGAGTTTAAGGGCTCTAGACAGGAGAGAAAAAAAAATTATATAAGGAAGATTTTGTTTTTCATTATGTCGAGAAGTGTCAAGAATGAAGACGAATACTGCAAAATGCTATTAGAGTTAGTGAGGCATTTATGTATTTTCAGCATACTACAATTGACGTGCATGTATTGGGACATCCTAAATCTTTTTCTGGCATACTAAATAGTAGGGAAGTATGGTGGATTGGAACGCAGGGCGTGTAAAATGCAAAATGGCAGCACATGAACCCTATAGGAACAAGTCTACAGAAAAATTAATCAAGTTCCCTTTAAGGAAAGTTTGGTTGAGTTCCGAATCGCATACTTTCTACTATATAGTTTGGTAGAAAAAAGATTTAGGATGTCCCGATTCTTGTGGCCAGATTTAGGATGGTTAGAAGTACCCGGATGTCCTACTTCATGCGGCCAAGATTGTTAGTGTTGAAAACTGCATCCTATTTGGGCGATTCTGACCCACAATCCAATGCGCACGTGAAGTGACGTCTCATCGACAAAGCCTCCATATGAAAACAAACGGGGATGCAACGGATATAAAAGCAAGAGGCAAGATCAAGGCGCAATGTTATGATGAAATAAGAGACTAAAGTATGTCCCAATAGTATGCCTACTGCATCCTAACTAGCTTATTTTTATCGTCGGATGTAGTATGTAGAACAGAAAAAAGAAAGAGTATGCGATTCGGAACGCAACCTAACAAACCAAATGCTTATGCCAATGGGAGATATGAATATTTTGACCCTCTGACAGACATTATTTATGAGCCAAATATGCAGGATGGAATTTAATGTAAGGAGAAGAAATCGAAGAAAAAAATCATCTCTAAATTTAAGAAAAAAAAAATCTATGTCGTTTGTTGTTTGGTTTTGTTTCAGCTCGCCTTCAATTTGTATTAACGCTCTCACCACTGCTGATCCACGCTTAATGAACTATTTAGGAGGGCAGTGGTGTGTGTGTGTGTGTGTGTGTGAGTCTGTATGTGTACATGTATCTATGTGTGTGTATGTCTGCTGTTAATGTGTGTGTGTGTGCCTGTGTCTGTAACAGAGTGCGTGTGTGTGCGTGTCTGTGTATGTAACAGTGTGTGTGTTGTGTGTGTGTGTGTGTGTGTGTGCGTGTGAGTCTGTACGTGTACATGTATCTATGTGTGTGTATGTCTGCTGTTAATGTGTGTGTGTGTGTGTGTGTGTGTGTGTGTGTGTCTGTGTCTGTGTATGTAACAGCGTGTGTGTGTGTGTGTGCGTGTGAGTCTGTATGTGTACATGTATCTATGTGTGTGTATGTCTGCTGTTAATGTGTGTGTGTGTGTGTGTGTGTGTGTGTGTGTGTGTGTGTGTTAATAGAAGGGGGGTTAGTCTGTCTGGTTTGGCACAAGGAGGCTGGTCGGCCCCCACGGAGTTCCAACAATATGGGCCGATTTTAAGGAACAAAAGACCCAGAGATTTGGGTTGCAGAGCACGTCTGTTGCCCAGGGAAGGTGGTGGGTAGGCTGGGTAGACTTGGCTGTCTTACTGGGGTAAACTGTGGCAGTATGGGATTGATTTTATGATGACAGGAGCTTGATGGCAGTTCACCTGAATAGATGTACAACAGGTAGCAGGATTTCAAAATATTTGAAAATGTTTTTCAAGCACCGGTTACATTTTGAGATTTATGTCTATTTATCTTCCATAACATGTCTTCTTTCATACTAGTATAAATCAAAAGGTCCAACATGTACATTCAGGTGTTTATTTGACTAAACCTTGTGTGTTTGCGTCTGTATATTTCTCCTATACAACCATCTTTAACGGACATTATCTCAAGATAATTTTTTTTTTCAATACTCTGAACCAAAAATCTCAACGTCCAAAGCACTTACATCAACTAAACTTTCCATA
>CM049401.1:33517571-33520071 GCA_026929865.2 Hyperoplus lanceolatus
CCCCCCCCCCGCCCCCGCCCCCAGACAAAGGAGATGAATTTTGGCAACCTCGCAGTAACAGGTGTACTTTGCCTGTGTCAGGACCACACAGGGGGCCACTGCTGTTGCTTTGTTGGCATCCATGTTGGTTTTGACTTGTTCTTCCACACGAGTAAAGATACGATTTGCTCTATGTTGATAGACGTTTTTTTTTTTTTTTAAGATAATTTTTTTTGGCATTTTCAAGCTTTATTAGATAGTACAGAGTTGAAATGGGGAGACAGAGAGAGAGAGAGGGGAGGGGGGGATGACCTGCAGTAAAGGTCCACGAGTTGGATTAGAACCCGCGACCACTGCAACGAAGGCCGGAGCCAATATGGTACACGCTCTATCCACTACCCCACCAGAGCGCCCCCACGTCAACAATGTTTTAAGACCATTTCATCTTAGAAGATTTAGCCAAGAGTACGTTTGGCTTTAGCGTTGGCCTCCTATTATTTTTAAAGATGCTACAAGGAACTTTTAAATATTTCTGAAACAGTCTCATTTCTCCTCTGATGATCATGAATGACATGTAACAGCAAACGAGACCATCAGTGCAAAGAATGCTATTTTTATATAGTTTTTCTTAATGCCTTTGTCATGGGTATACGCTCACCCAGGAACAACAGCTGGCGTGGTAAAATCACTACCGCTTTAGTCCAAAGGGGGGCGCTAGAATTCACACACACTGAAAGTTCCTCGGAGCACCTTTAACGATAGCTGGATTTCTTCAACAATTCTTTACCGATTCAGCAAGGTTCTTTCTCCAAAGGCATTCTGTAGACATATGTAGATGTGGAGTTGTGTTTCTCACCCAGGGGATCGCGTGTAAACAATGCGGGCGCACACACACACACACACACACACACACACACACGCACACACACACGCACGCACGCACACACACACACACACACACACACAGATTGAGAGGGCCATTTTTCACTTTACTAGGCAGTTTGGAGAGACAGAGATGAAATGGAGTCAGAGAGGGGAATGACATGCAGAGAACGACCCGGGCTGGATTCTAACCCGGGTCTGCTGTGAAGAGGACTGAGACTCAATTGGGGGGGGGGGGGGGCTCTAACTAACCACTACACCACTAATCCCCCCCCCTTCCCCTCTGTTTTAAAGTATCTCTCAAAAGTGAATGACTGAAGAGCTCTTTCTAACAGCATTGTCAGTGTATTCAAACCCTTTTTTCTTCTCTCTGTCTATACAGGCTACAACACACACACACACACACACACACACACACACACACACACACACACACACACACACACACACACACACACACACACACACACACACACACACACACAAGCCAATTGTTTTGCGTGAGCTGCTAATATCAGCCGCTTCACAATCGAAAACACCCATCCGTTCCATTCGGCCCAACATTTGCATAGGGCACTTTCTCCAACAAGCCCGTTGAGAGGGGCTTGAAATGCTGTGGCCCACTCCAGAGCCAAAAAAATGTCAAGGGCCAATTAGGAAAGGTTTGCCACTATTCTACTAGATTCAACAGTGTACCCCTCCCCAACCGCGACTCTCTCACACTCCAAAATCACCCCTCTTTTCACCCCTGTTCTCAACCAAACTTACAGTCCCATTTCAGACCTAGCTTTCCCCTACTGACACCCATAGACAATAGCTATAGCTGTGGATAATTGCGGACTCTTTCTGTGTGTGTGTGTGTGTGTGTGTGTGTGTGTGTGTGTGCGTGCGTGCGTGTGTGTGTGTGTGTGTGTTGCTCTCTTCACCGATTAGTCAGCTTTATTTCTTTCTTTCTTTCTTTCTTTCTTTCTTTCTTTCTTTCTTTCTTTCTTTCTTTCTTTCTTTCTTTCTTTCTTTCTTTCTTTCTTTCTTTCTTTCTTTCTTTCTTGTTGTTTTTCCTTTGAATGGCAGGGACCAGTCTGGATTTTTTCTTCAATCTTCATCTCTACATTACTTCATAAAATGCTCTTTAATGACAATATTTTTATTGTGAATTTGGTAGAAATGTTGTCAGTAGTTTATATTATATAACCAAAATGTTCATTCTACTCAAACATATGCCTCTAAAGGGTAAAACGAGAGACACTGAACATTTGGAGTGGTCTCTTCATTTTTTCCTAGAGCTGTATATAAGAGTATCAACAGTGCTGGACAGTTGTTTGTACCATCCTGCCAATGCTGAAGATGCACAATTGTTTTGAACTGCTTAACAGGGATATACCATCTGTGTCCTTGAATTTAAGTCAGCTAGTGTCAGCATTATGAAAGTCTTTACTACAAACTGGTAGATGCATCAACAAAAACAATCTGGTGTCCTGAACAATTACAAGCCCTGCGTTCCAATCCACCACACTTCCCTACTATTTAGTATGCCAGAAAAAGATTTAGGATGTCCCAATACATGCACGTCAATTGTAGTATGCTGAAAATACATAAATGCCCACACTAACTCCAATAGCATTTTGGAGTATTCGTCTTT
>CM049401.1:33525071-33532571 GCA_026929865.2 Hyperoplus lanceolatus
GTGTGTTTCTAGATAAGACACTGTGATAGCTATTCATTCAGTACGGGGCACACAAGTAAAGAGTGAAGAGTTTTTTTTTAATTTTTTTAAAGATATTTATTGACAGTGTAGAGACAGAGTTGAAATGGGGCAGAGAGGGGAGTGACATGCAGAGAACGACCGCGGGCTGGAATCGAACCCGGGTCTGCTGCTGGCCGAGGCCCATGGGGGGGGGCGCCCTACCAACTGAGCTAAAGGCGCCCCCGTGAAGAGGGTTTTGTGTTGTGTGTGTGTGTGTGTGTGTGTGTGTGTGTGTGTGTGTGTGTGTGTAGAGAAATCTGGGCTCAAAGTTTGCTCTGAGCGGTGTGCGTCTCTCACACACTCAATTACCGAAGCCTTCCACTTTTTATCATCCTTCCCTACTCATCCCAATCACACACACACACACACACACACACACACACACACACACACACACACACACACACACACACGCACGCACGCACGCACGCACACACACACACACACACACACACACACACACACACACACACACACACACACACACACACACACACAGCTTTTATTAGGCCACATGCTGGGGCTGTAAAGTCACCATTAACAAGTGTATTCACTGTCCCTCTCAACAAAACAAGACCGTGAAGCCAATAACTCAGCGCGACACCAATACCCGAAACTGCCTTTAACACACACACACACCCTCTCTCCCCTCTGCGACCCCACCACCCCTTCACACACACACACACACACACACACACACACACACACATCCTTATGGCAGAGTACACCCTTGCCGAATCATCAGCCTAAATGCTAAAGTCTAACATGATGCTATAGCTAATAGCTCAGAAAAAGCTAATCACCACAAACGATTTTTTTTAGGGCCACTTCTAAGCTGCACTGCCTCCCACCCCTACCCCTCCCACACACACACACACACACACACACACACACACACACACACACACACACACACACACACACACACACACACACCCAGTGACCTGCTGTAATATTTTAAGTATCCAGTCTGAGCTCCCTGATAAATGTAACACACAGTCTCAAGGGGTTTTTGAGATGAGAGGCTTCAGAAGTCCAGCTATTAGCCTCTTAGCTTAGCCTAGCTTAGCGCGTGTCACATGCGTCCTCTTTGTATTAGCAGCGTTAGTGTACCAGGCTCCTGCTAAGACGCAAAAGCACTTTCAACTTCAGCCCCAATCCCCTTCAAGCTGGGGCACGGGCCTGTGTGTGTGTGTGTGTGTCTGACTCTGTGTGTGTGTGTGTGTGTGTGTGTGTGTGTGTGTGTGTGTGTGTGTGTGTGTGCTGCGCTTACCCCGGACAGAGTTAGGCCAAGAAATAAGTTATTTTTCATGTGTGTGTGTGTGTTTCATGTGTGTGCGTGTGCGTGTGCGTGTGTGTATATTACTCCTCTACAGCCATCTTCAACGGCCAATATCTCAACATTTTTTTTTTTTCACTACTCTGAACCAGAAATCTCAACTTCTAAAGCACTTACATCAACTGAACTTTCCATAATCATTCTCAGCACTATTCTGAAGGTTATTACAGAAGGATTTGTTCATATGTTGTTCAATGTCTCATTTATGATACATTTTCTTCTTAAAAACATGTTGAAAATGCATTTTTTAAGACCTGTACTGTACACATACCCTCACTCAAATGAAGCTGTATCTTAATGTCATTTTTTAATCTCTTTGCAGAAAAAATCCAAGAAAACGTCCAAAACAAACCGTGGATGGGATATCAGAACAATGGCATCGGCGCCCCTGTGTGTGTGTGTGTGTGTGTGTGTGTGACTTTGGGACATGCGACCACTGTTTGTCACCCTTTAAAGCAGCATTGTGAAGCTTTATTTGACCCATTCGACATCAACACTGGACTGTTACTATGGGAGACAAGGCTCACACAAAGAAAATCAGCTGCTCGAGAAATGGACAAACCGGTCAAAACGGTGTGACTCTTGAGTGTGTTAGATTTATTCTAGTGTAATTCATATATACTAAAAGCTGCTCCGAGGAACTTTCAGTTTGTGTTCATTCTAGCGCCCCCCTTTGGACAAAAGCGGTAGTGTTTTTACTACGCCAGCTGTTGTTCCTGGGTGAGCGTATACCCATGACAAAGGCATTAAGAAAAACTATAAAAAAAATAGCATTCTTTTTGCACTGATGGTCTCGTTTGCTGTTACATGTGATTCATGATCATCAGAGGAAACATTTTAAAGTTCCTCGTAGCTCATTTAACCTATAAACAATATCATTTAGTCATAAAGCAATGTGTAATGTGCCTTGAACTAACATAGGCCTGACTTAGGTTATATTTCATAATTTCATGGGGGCTGTAGCTCAGTGTGTAGGGCGGTCGACCCTCAACTGCAGGGTCGGTGGTTCGATCCCCCGTCTCCCCGCCACATGTCCAAGTGTCCCGGGGCAAAGAGACACTGAACCCTAAATGTCTCCTGATAGTTAGCTTGCACCCTGCGTGGTAGCTGCTGCTGCTATCGGTGTATGAATGTGTGCTCCAAATGTTAGTGGCTTTGGATGAAAGCGTCTGCTAAATGACATGTAATATTTGATGAGTTTTTGTAGCCCACCTTTTTTCGTGTGGACATTTTTTGTTTTGTTCTAGTTGCTAGGACACAAAGACGTGTGAATGTCAGACCCACGGCAGCAGTGATGAATACTGCACTGTGATTGGACGGCTCCGTGTGTCAGCTGACACAACCAGGAAGCTGTCGTCTTTATACTCTATGCAACTGTTTATCGTTTGTTTGTTTTTTGTTAAACCTGCAGTGTGTAGAATTTTGGGTTTTATTTCCTAGCAGATTTTGTAGAAAGTAATTATAATATCCATAAGTACATTTAATTTAGTGCATAATAGCTGAAAAAAATGTTTTGAATTATTTTTTTCCCCTTAGAAAGGGTCTCATATATGTCCATATTTCTACATATTTTGGACCAAGGCCTAGTGCCGCCATCTTGAAAGTGTCATAGTTGGAATGTCATCAGGAGCATCGTTTAAAATTGTAGAATTGTTCTTGTCCTTGAAGGCCACTGTAGCTTCTGTTATTATTCTAAAGGGGTGGGGTTACCCAGGGAGCGTTGCATTCTAGAACTTTGTAGAACTTTCTCGATGATGTCATATTACACACTGCACCGTTAAATTCTATCTAGTGTTAGTGTGTGTGTGTGTGTGTGTGTGTGTGTGTGTGTGTGTGTGTGTGTGTGTTAGTGTGTGTGTGTGTGTGTTAGTGTGTGTGTGTGTGTGTGTGTGTGTGACAGATGACACAATGTGACACAATTTTACTCTTTGCAGTAAATGATACATCTAATGGTGAGACATGATAAATACATTAGCTTCAAACACTGCCTTAATTTCCTGTCCTTGAGAGAGACACACACACACACACACACACACACACACACACACACACACACACACACACACACACACACACACACACACACACACACTGCAATAAAGCAAGTGCTATCACAGCCTAATTCATTCTATATTCTTTATTAATTTTTCGGGAAGTGGCAAAAATCTTTTTATTACGATTGATAATCTATGCAAATCTTTTGAATATTATTTTAACTGTCTCTGTCTATGCAGCGTTGCTTTATTGCAACCGATCCCATGGAGACTGTCTTGGCCTAAATTGCAGAATGTATTCTTCTGATAATCATGCACGTCTCAGTGCTCCAGAAAATGACTTATCTTACTTCCTACGCTATGAAATTATCACTCGGTCTAGCAGTTTGATTATGTTTAACGTTCCTCGGACTCGCACTGCGTTTGGTGAAAGTGCCTTTAAATCTTTTGCCCCCTCATCATGGTGTAAGCTACAGGAACACCTTAAACTTGAATCCCTTATCACCATGAACAATTACAAAAGCAGGATTAAGGACTATTTAACCCCAAACTGTACATGCCCGGTTACTGAACACTGACTTACTGCCAATGAGATTGATGCTTTGTGACTTTTTATTTTATTTTTTATTGTGTTTTGTGTCTTGTTTTAAGTGTGAATTTTTTTTTTTTTTAATGTGAATCGTTTATGTTTTTATGCTTCTCCTTCTTGGCCAGGACTCTCTTGGAAAAGAGATTTTTAATCTCAATGAGAATATTCCTGGAAAAATAAAGGTTAATAAAATAAAAAAAAATAATCTTAGCACAAAAAAAAGTCTTGTGGTATCAGTCCCGGGGCTTGGGAACCAGACTAAATTAATCAAATCAATTGCACTAAATATATATTTAATGTTATGCGATTGGTTTGGCAGATCCAGAGTGGCACTGGGCAGATCCAATAGTTTTAAAACTTCAACAGACACCCGCCTTCAAGTGAGAGAACGTTTTGTCAATTGAGCGATTCCAGACCTTCTGTACAAATGAAATGAAGTACGATGGTCTGGTAGAAAAGGCTTGGAAACCACGAATCTGGGTCTAAAATAATCAAATCTCTTGCACTATATATATATTTATTTTCTTTAAATGCATATATGACATCCATCTATGTATATGTTATGGCCTGTGTGGACTGTTTGTTCTATGTAAGCCACGATGTTATTTTAATCTCTTATTTTATCATTGTCTCAAAACATTTCTTCTTTCCCCCCACTGGAATGTATTTGTCTCTTTTTCTCTCGTGTCTGTGCTTTTCTCTTATGTTTGTCTCATATTTCACCCATTTTAACTGCTGCCATTTTGGCCAGGCCTCGCTCGGAAAAGAAGTCATTTGGCCTCTATCAAGTTTTGCCTGGTAAAATAAAGGTTATGTAAAAAAATATTTAAAAAAATCTCTTAATCGCTGTGATGGGTGTTCACCACGTGTGCCTTTGTATGGAAAACTGTGTTTGGAATAGAAATAAAGGTTTACATTGAAAACAGTCGAAAAAAATGTTTGTGTATGTTTGTTCAATTTGATGATTTGATTTGTGTGTGTGTGTGTGTGTGTGTGTGTGTGTGTGTGTGTGTGTGTGTGTGTGTGTGTGTGTGTGTGTGTGTGTGTGTGTGAGAGAGTGAGTGAGTGAGTGAGTGAGTGCATGTGCCTGTGAGTGAGTGAGTGCGTGCATGTGCCTGTGAGTGAGTGAGTGAGTGAGCATGTGTGTGTGTGTGTGTGTGTGTGTGTGTGTGTGTGTGTGTGTGTGTGTGTGACGGGGGACCGGACAGAGATTGTCTATTGATTAAAGGGAAGGTTACACATTTAGCAGCCACACGTGCTTGTGGCAATGCACTGAGCTTAAAACTATAGTGAAACATTTAAATTATGGTTGCGTTCCGAATCTCATACTCTTTCTTTTTTCTATTCTACATACTACATCCGATGATAAAAATAATCTAGTTAGGATGCAGTAGGCATACTATTGGGACATACTTTACTCTCTTATTTCATCATAACATTGCGCCTTGATCTTGCCTCTTGCTTTTATATCTGTTGCATCCCCGTTTGTTTTCATATGGAGGCTTCGTCAATGTGACGTCACTTCACGTGCGCACTGGATTGTGGGTCAGAATCGCCCAAATAGGATGCAGTTTTCAACACTAACAATCTTGGCCGGATGAAGTAGGACATCCGGGTACTTCTAACCATCCTAAATCTGGCCACAAGAATCGGGACATCCTAAATCTTTTTTTCTACCATACTATATAGTAGAAAGTATGCGATTCGGAACGCAACCTATACGTCTATCTAGGGCGCAGGGTAATGTAGGCTGAAAGTTACTAAACACCAAAATATGAATTAACACAAAAGCTGGCTGTGGGACCAGAATCTATATGTACTTTTATGTATTTTACGTGGCTTTAAACAAGGCTGAATCATTTATAAACTATGAATTTGGTTGAAAATTCGAATGGTGACAATGAAAGAGAAAACGTAGCTGAACATTTTGAAGGTCGAATGAAGTTTGTAGGATGAAGTATGAATGAGCGGAAAGGGTTTGAAGTCATGTATGAGCGAGACATGGCATAAACATGAGGCATGTTGTCCTTTAAAACATGCAGAAAATGCATGCTTACAGGCAGACCTGTGCATAGTGTTTTTTAATAAAATAAAATGAAAATAAAAAGCTGAATCTAGAATCTGTTCTGTACAAACCCTGGATGTAAAAATATGTTGTAAAAATGAAATTAAGATTTTAACTCTGGCTGAATTCAATCTGATTTTTTAAGATATTTTTTGGGCATTTTTTTTGCTTTATTGATAGTGTAGAGACAGAGTTGAAATGGGGGCAGAGAGGGGAGTGACATGCAGAGAACGACCGCAGGCTGGAATCAAACCCGGGTCTGCTGCTGGCCGAGGCCCATGGGGGGGGGGGGGGGCGCCCTATACCCAATCTATTTTTTAGTTTTTTTTTAAGAAATGGAAATGTATAAATAATTATGTCGATATTAAAGTGTACCAATGTATTCAAACATTTCTGAAATATTAAAATACAAAAAAAATAAAAAATTCAGTAATCAACTGTAAAGTTTCATGATGATATTTATAAGAAAGTAAATTTTAGGGGCGACTGTGGCTCAGGTGGTAGAGCGGGTCGGCCGATGATGAAAGGGTTGGCGGTTCGATCCCCGCCCTGCCACCTGTGTCATGGTTGTTGTGTCCTTGGGCAAGACACTTCACCCACCTTGCCTCGTGTGAATGTCGATAGTTAGTCTGCTGCTGTCGGTGTATGAATGTGTGTGTGAATGGTAACGTGAGAAAGGAAAACAGGTCTCCCTTGCAAAAGAGTCTTCGGTCTCAATGGGATTTACCTGTAGAAATAAAGGCTACAAATCTTTTTTTTACCGTATTCCCCTGTAGTGTCTGGCCTTTAATGTTTTGCATTTTTTGTCACGTTTACAGAAAAATCTTCTTAAATTTTCTTCCGACGTAATGTTAAACCCAAATGAAATGAGTATTACAATTGTCCACAGATCAAACCATTTTCCAAAACACCTTCAGTTACAGTTTGTTTTTTCTGCCATTTTTAGCATCAGAATTAGGGACAGGCTTAACTTGAGGTCTGCTGCAACTCTCAGCTCTTTAAAATCAAATGTGAAGACCTTTCTGTTTCCCTTTCAACCTGCAATTTTTTTTATTATTTAAATTTTTTATTACAATTAATATTTTTATTTTGGCTTTTCTAATGTCTATTCTAATCTTGATGTATTTTAATCTTGATGTATTTCATGGCCCTGTAAAGCACTTCTTTGAATGGCCTTGTGTCTGAATGTTTGCTATATAAATACACTTGCCTTGCCTTGCCATGTCCTGTTTAAATTTTAAACTACCCATATGGTCTGCGTAGCAAAGTATTATAACAATTCTGACCTCATTGTTGACGCACAGATGAGTATCAATAAGCCAAAATAATATGCATTCAAGCACGTGCCGTTAACCTACTGTTAATTCTAGATTTAACTAAAACAAAGAACCAAGCGGGGTGTGTGTGTGTGTGTGTGTGTGTGTGTGTGTGTGTGTGTGTGTGTGTGCGCGCG
>CM049401.1:33537571-33540071 GCA_026929865.2 Hyperoplus lanceolatus
ACTCGGCGCCTCTGTTTCCTCCTCTCATCCTGCAGCAAGTATGCGGGCCGCTGTGTCGCACCGTGGACGTAGTTTGACAAAATTAAAAAAATTCTCCCTTGAATTTCACATCAGTATTTTGAAGGCGGACAGCTCCTAATTTGGGCGAAAAATATCTAAAAAAAATTACAAAAAAAATAGAAAGAAAGATAACAGAGACAGATTTAGGGCAACGCTACTGGGAGAGGGAGACACATTCCTATAAAGTGTGCATACTGGTTTTATAGCCGTGCATAATCAGATAACAGCAGTATACGTGTCCAACACTCGTCCTAACAATGCATTTAAAATACATGGACTTTCCTTACTCCCCAAGAATAAACTACTGTAAATATTTTTTTCTTATTTTCTACTCAAAACAGTAGAGACTGATTAGGTTTTTAAAGGTGCAGTGTGTAGTATGACATCATCAAGAAAGTTCTACAAAGTTCTAGAATGCAACGCTCCCTGGGTAACCCCAACCCTTTAGAATGATAACAGAAGCTACAGTGGCCTTCAAGGACAAGAACAATTCAAAATGTTTAACAATACACCTGATGACATTCCAACTATGACACTTTCAAGATGGCGGCACTAGGCCTTGGTCCAAAATATGCAGAAATATGGACATATATGAGACCCTTTCTAAGGGGAAAAATAATATTATGCACTAAATTAAATGTACCTATGGATATTATAATTACTTTCTACAAAATCTGCTAGGAAATAAAACCCAAAATTCTACACACTGCAGCTTTAAAGTCATCTAAGAGAAAAAAAACTAAGTATTATCATTTTAGGAAAGTTAGAGATAATTTGCATATTGTGTGAAATGGAAATTCGAACTTGTCTTTACATACAAGGTTCCAGCTTTTGTCCAAAACTAATTTCAAATATATATAAAGTCGTTCACAAAATCAGTCAAAAGCTGGTAGTGTTTTTACTACGCCAGCTGTTGTTCCTGGGTGAGCGTATACCCCATGACAAAGGCATTAAGATAAACTATATAAAAATAGCATTCTTTTACACTGATGGTCTCGTTTGCGGTCACATGTAATTAATGATCATCAGAGGAAACAATTAGTCTGTTTCTGAAATATTTAAAAGTTCCTCGTGGCACCTTTGAGAAAAATAGTTTCATGACACACTTGATGGCAACGCAGGACGCGTGAAATAGGCAACGGAACCCCAAATAAGTTACTAAAAGCTTTTCGGAGGGGGCTACATAGTAATGGAACTATCTGGAACTGCATCATCCCAAATTTAAAGGCACAACATTTGAAGTAATTTATTTGCTAAAATCAATATCCTCATTCATAAATATGTCCTCATTGGTGTAAAATCACCTCTGCCAATAATCTGAATTATCCTCCCGAGCGGAGAATTACAAATATTAATATTACATTTTGTACATTGAGCAGGCAGGTCTTATGGAGGCGTCCATGTTGGTTGGAATGTCATCAGGTGCATTGTTTAGAATTTAGAATTGTTCTTGTCCTTGAAGGCCACTGTAGCTTCTGTTATTATTCAAAAGGGAGCGTTGCATTCTAGAACTTTGTAGAACTTTCTTGATGATGTCATATTACACACTGCACCTTTAAGATCCTAGTTTAACCTTTATCATGGGACAGGGGACAGAAAAGCCATCAGAATCTTCTCCCTTTATGAAAAACTAAAGGATGAAATAAAATACATCCTGAGATGGACTGATAGAATGTGGGAATGGAATGGAATGGAATGGAATGGAATGGAATGGAACCCCCGCGGGACGGATTAACATTCTGGGAAAAACAAAATTCCCCCACTGGGGCGTTTGCATCGGACCAGATGGGTGTTACCGCCAATATCACAGAGAGAGAGGGTGTGTGTGTGTGTGTGTGTGTGTGTGTGTGTGTGTGTGTGTGTGTGTGTGTGTCTATTTGTGTGTGTGTGTGTGTGTGTGTGTGTGTGTGTGTGTGTGTGTGTGTGTTAGTGTGTTTGTGTCTATTTCTGTGTGTGTGCGTGTGTGATTCTGTTTCTGTCCGTTTGTGTCTATCCCTGTGTGTGTGCGTGTGTATGTGTGTGTCTATTTCTGTCTGCATGTGCGAGTCTGTGTGTGTGTGTGTGTGTGTGTGTGTGTGTCTATCCCTGTGTGTGTGTGTGTGTGTGTGTGTGTGTGTGTTTCTGTGAGTGTATGCCTGTTCCTTGTGTGTGTGTGTGTGTGTGTGTGTGTGTGTGTGTGTGTGTGTGTGTGCATGTGTCTATCCCTGTGTGTGTGTGTGTGTCTGTGTGTGTGTGTGTGTGTGTGTGTGCATGTGTCTATTTGTGTGTGTGTGTTTGTTCATGTGTCTATCCCTGTGTGTGTGTGTGTCTATCCCTTGTGTGTGTGTGTGTGTGTGTGTGTGCATGTGTCTATTTGTGTGTGTGTGTGTGTGTGTGTTCATGTATCTATCCCTGTGTGTGTGTGTGTGTGTGTGTGTGTGTGTGTGTGTGTGTGTGTGTG
>CM049401.1:33560071-33567571 GCA_026929865.2 Hyperoplus lanceolatus
ACGCAGACACACGCACACACGCACGCAGACGCACGCAGAAACACGCACACAGATATGGTGGTATATTATAAAACTTTTATGTTGTAAAACTAAAATGTTCATTTTAGTTTTACAGGGGGGGGGGGGTCTTAAGTTGGGACTGTTCACATTTTGCATTTTCACACGAACCATTTCAGTATTTCTCGACCACATGCGATCAAGGAAAAAAAGGGCAGAAAAACTCAAGGGCCCCCCCAGAAAACAAACACTGCCTCTATGTACTTTTGTTGATTTGGCGTTCACACGGCTAGCCCATTTTTCAGGGGGTAGAATTCAATTGAAGCGCTCCCCTTCCCCAGAGCACTTGCAGAGGCACCGAGGCAATCTCCCCTCTCTCAGTCAAGTGTCTAAAACCCTCTTCAGCTCAACAACTTCCTACGTTTAGGCACAATCGCCCCACCAACAACCCAGGGCTATTATCACCATGCGTAGCTTAGGCCTCAGACGATCGCATGGTTGCTCCTATGAGGGCGCTACGGATTAAAAAAAAAAAGTCTAAAATAGAATAGGGGTGGTAGGATGTCCTAGAGGAAAGGTGGCCAGTAACCATGAGGTCTCTGGTTCCTCCTCCCAGTAACCATGAAGTCTCTGGTTGGATCCCTGGCACCGGACAGGAGGGTGTTTGTTGTAAAAATAGTGGTGGCTGCTATTACATCTACGGTGCCCGCCATCTCTACCATTGTGTCCTTGAGCAAGACACTGAACCCCAAACTGCTCCAGGGGCGCTGTACTGCGGCTGACCCTGTGCTCTGACCCCCTCTGGAGTGTGGGAACTTGAGAGGGGAGACAAATTTCAATGTAGCTATCAGTGTTGCCACAGTTACTTTGAAAAAGTAATCTAATTACTGATTACTAGTTACTCCTTAAAATAGTAACTTAGTTACTTTACTGATTACTTGATGTTAAAAGTAACTAAATTAGATTACAAGTTACTTTAAACGTTACTTTACAGGTTTTGAAACCCATATATCTCAGTTTAAAACATGCACATATTAAGAATCATTGAAAATATATAAAATAAAGCTTGTAGGCTAGTAGCCTATAGGCATACTGTTTTCAAAATAATACAAATTATGGTTTGAAAAATGTAATAAAAAAAAAAAACCTTTTTCCCCCCATGAAAATAAATGCATTCCTCCAAAGTGCAAAGACAGTAGCAGTGCCTTTAAACGTAACGTGCTTGGCCCTTCACTCTCATGCATTCATTTGACTTTTCTCTGCGGATGTCTCATGTGTTGATAGACTGGGTGTGTGCAAATCACATCACAAAAAACTATGTAGACTTTTGGGACACTCTTCCTCTTACCCTAGCGAGCACAGCAGTCTCTCTCTACACACTGCTTTGAGCTTCTCCCCCCCCCCCCTGCTGCAAACCCCACTCCGTTGTGATTGGTTACCTTCCTTCCAGCAGCGGGAGATTTTCAGGAAGGTGGGGGCATGCAGCCGGAGCTTGCCTGAGCGGCAGCATTACCATACATGGAAACATGACAGAAACGACCCGAGCGTGACAGAAACTACCCGGAAATTTGAACAAGTTGGGCTCGACCGGCTGCCCTAGTGTTTAGTGCTCTGCATAGCCACCCCAGACGGTCAGCAGGGAATACGTCGAAATGCATGTACGTCATTATTTGATACTCTAGTATGGTTAAACATGACTATAAATCATTATAACAATGTTTATAGGTCATAAAAGTCTGGGGTGGCTATGCAGAGCACTAAACACTAGGGCAGCCGGTCGAGAATTGTTCAAATGTCCGGGTATCGTGTCGTCACGTCCCCGGATGTTTCCATGTATGGTAATGCTGCTCAGGCAAGCTCCGGCCATGCCCCCACCTTCCTCTCTCAGAAATCTCCCCGCGCGCTGCTGGAAATGTTCCGGAAGGAAGGTAACCAATCACAGCGGAGAGGGGTTTGCAGGAGGAGGGGGGGTGGGGGGGGGAGAAGCTCAAAGCAGTGTGTAGAGCAGACTGCTGTGCTCGCTAGGGTGAGAGGAAGAGTCTCCCGAAAATCTACAAAGTTTTTTGTGATGTGATTCGTGTCAGGTTGCTCTATAGCAGTTTTTAACAGGAAATGAAGACCAGAAAAGTAGTATAATAGCAGCTCTTTAAGCTCTGTTTAGGCATACACTGTAAACCTATGTAACCATTTTCAGGCAGTTGTCTACACAGTAAGCTACTGTAGATTGTTGTCATGGGTACGCTCACCCAGGAACAAAACACAACCACTTTGGTCGTGGTTTTTGAAAGTGCAAAATCATGTATAATGAATGACTGTGTGACGTATGGGGTCAAAACCGTTATTGATACTGCAATAAAGTCCTGTCACATTTCTTTGATTACATTTTGATCATTTTGTTTTTTTAAAGTATAGCCTCTGTTTAACAAAACCTGTGCAAAGAATAGTGAGTTTTTTTTTTCTTCACTCTGCTTATTTTTCTTAAGACATTCCTCTATATTTATATTTGAGCAAATGTATTCTAAACTGTCTCCCCAGAGTCATACTCATAAGAGTATCAACTCTACACACTTTATTGTCACGTTAATAAGCAGTTATTACACTTAAACCTCTGAAACAGTAGGAATTAAAACTATTTAATATTAGGGGTGGATGTGGTAAATTCATAAACGCTCCCCCCAAAAAAAAAAAAAAAAAAGTCTAACATATCCGGAAAGACACAGTATTAGACAAAGGAATAATTAACATAATTGTGTGTGTGTGTGTGTGTGTGTGTGTGCGCATCATCATGATTATTTTCCTGTGCATTTAAATTAGCCGTTTGAAGCTCAATTAAGCTCTTGAGTCGCAGCTCCTATTCAGCTCCCAGCTGCCCACCTGTCTCCCCCGGCCTGGGAAAAGGCTGCAAGGCTGTTCACGCAGAGGTACCGTCACACACACATATAATACACACACACACACACACACACACACACACACACACACACACACACACACACACACACACACACACACACACACACACACACACACACACACACACATAATACATACACAGATACACACATATAAAACATACACACACACATACTCACATATACACACACACACATATAATACATAGATACACACAATACATAGATGCACACACACACACACACACACACACACACACATAGACATAATACATAGATAAACAAACACACACACACACACTCATAATACATAGATACACGCACACACAAACACATATAAAACATACACACACACACACACACACACACACACACACACACACACACACACACACAAACACATATAAAAAACACACACACACACACACACACACACACACACACACACACACACACACACACACACACACACACACACACACACACACACACGAGGCCCCTGCCGCCTGTAAGGGGTCTTCAGTATATGGGGAATCAGGATGCTAATAGCTGGCTCATCAAACGTGACACTTTAATTGAAAAACACATTGAAGTAAAAAGTCTACAGTGAGAATCTACCAAAGAACATATTGAAAATGTTTTAGGTTTAAGCAAATTATAAATAAATACACCTTAGTAAAATTTGTATCACCTCTTACTAATAAAGCCTTATGGAGAAAGTGGCCTACTAACGTCCTCCCTCCTACATACTCAACATGTATATACTACATACTAAAAGCCCTACTAACGTCCTCCCTCCTACATACTCAAAATGTATATACTACATACTAAAAGCCCTACTAACGTCCTCCCTCCGACATACTCAACATGTATATACTACATACTAAAAGCCCTACTAACGTCCTCCCTCCTACATACTCAACATGTATATACTACATACTAAAAGTCCTACTAACGTCCTCCCTCCTACTTACTCAACATGTATATACTACATACTAAAAGCCCTACTAACGTCCTCCCTCCTACATACTCAACATGTATATACTACATACTAAAAGCCCTACTAACGTCCTCCCTCCGACATACTCAACATGTATACTACATACTAAAAGCCCTACTAACGTCCTCCCTCCTACTTACTCAACATGTATATACTACATACTAAAAGCCCTACTAACGTCCTCCCTCCTACATACTCAACATGTATATACTACATACTAAAAGCCCTACTAACGTCCTCCCTCCGACATACTCAACATGTATATACTACATACTAAAAGCCCTACTAACGTCCTCCCTCCTACATACTCAACATGTATATACTACATACTAAAAGTCCTACTAACGTCCTCCCTCCTACTTACTCAACATGTATATACTACATACTAAAAGCCCTACTAACGTCCTCCCTCCTACATACTCAACATGTATATACTACATACTAAAAGCCCTACTAACGTCCTCCCTCCTACATACTCAACATGTATATACTACATACTAAAAGCCCTACCAACGTCCTCCCTCCCATATACTCAACATGTACAGTATATACTACATACTATCTACTTAACCATCCATTGTGTATGCCAGGTTCGTCGGACTGTTTACACTGAAGTATACAGAAGCAATAAAGAATTTCGGGGCATTTTTCTCGCCAATACACAAACTCGCATACATAACCACAACATACTCAAATTGTTGTCAAGACTAGTATGAGTAGGAAGTTAATTGGGCTTTCAGTATGAGTGGGACGTTAGTAGGGCATTTCAAACACAGCCTAAACAAGGTCTATTGTTGCTGCTGTTTGTATCACCTCTTTCTAATAAAGGCTATAATGGAGACTATAGGGGCGTCTGTGGTGAAGTGTGTAGAGTGGTCGTCCACTGGGTTACAGGGTCGGTGGTTCGATCCCCCGTCTCCCCGCCACATGTCCAAGTGTCCCTGGGCAAAGAGACACTGAACCCTAACTTGCTCCTGATAGTTAGCTTGCACTCTGAGTGGTTGGTAGCTGCTGCTGCTGCTATCGGTGTATGAATGTGTGTGTGAATGGGTGAATGTGAACAAAACAATGTAAAGCGCTTTGGGTCTGTGAAAAACCAGGGAAAAGAGCGATATAAGTGGAGTCCATTTACCATCTAAACATAACAAGGAAAACCTGCTTCTTTCAACACCTATAACAGTGTAAATTACGTGGTGAGATACGAGCCCCATCTGGATAGAGACACTAACTCTTTACTATGTGATTGATAAACAGTCATTAAGCCTTCAGGAGCAGCCAGCAATTAGAACAGGGCTCACCACTTAACAGCAAAGACACCTGCCTCTCTCTACAACATATTATACACTACGGAAGCATTTTGTGGCTTAAAAAGTGAAGTGAAAATAATAATAATAATAATAATAATAATAATAATAATAATAATAATAATAATAATAATAATAATAATAATAAATAATAATAATAATAATAATAATAATAAATAATAATAATAATAATAATAATAATAATAATAATAATAATAATAATAATAATAATAATAATAATAATAATAATAATAATAATAATAATAATAATAATAATAATAATAATAATAATAATAATAAATAATAATAATAATAATAATAATAATAATAACAATAATAATAATAATAATAATAATAATAATAATAATAACAATAATAATAATAATAATAATAATAATAATAATAATAATAATAATAATAAATAATAATAATAATAATAATAATAATAATAATAATAATAATAATAATAATAATAATAATAATAATAATAATAATAATAATAATAATAATAATAATAATAATAGTAATAATAATAATAATAATAATAATAATAATAATAATAATAATAATAATAATAATAATAATAAATAATAATAATAATAATAATAATAATAATAATAATAATAATAATAATAATAATAATATGGGATAATAATAATAATAATAATAATAATAATAATAATAATAATAATTAATAATAATAAAATAATAATAATAATAAAATAATAATAATAAAACTCAAATTGAACAGTAGATGTTTAAGTGTTGAGACTCTAAAGGAAATCTGCCTTTTGTTGGGTTGATCATTTGAGCATTTTGTTGAGTTGACGTATAATTCATACACAATGAAAAGGTGTCTTCCACAGGCCCATGTAGTAAAAAAAACCTCACATTTTGAGTTCAATATACTCATCATTTTAAGCAATAGTCACACAGTTGAGCCAAGTAATTATCTTGTTAAACAAAAAAAAATATATATATATGTAATGGGGCGCTCCGGTGGTGTAGTGGATAGAGTGCGTACCATATCGGCTCCGGCCTTTGTTGCAGTGGTCGCGGGTTCAAATCCGACCCGTGGACCTTTACTGCAGGTCATCCCCCCTCCCTCTCTCTCTCTCTCTCTCTCTCTCTGTCTCCCCATTTCAACTCTGTACTGTCTAATAAAGCTTGAAAATGCCAAAAAATGATCTTGAAAAAAATGTAGACAGTTCTCATGAAAATGTTAGAGTTTTAGTTTTAACCTAAAAACTAAGAGAATCTAGGGAAGACACCCATCATAATGATATATACAGGTGAAACTCATATTATTAGAATATCGTGGAAAAGGAATTGGAATTGAGGCAAGAATCCATACCAAAGGGTCCCAAACCAAGTACTGAGTACATATGGATGATTATACTTTATAGAGGGCTGACATTTCTGTATCTAAAATCCCTTTTTTTTATTGATTTCATGATATATTTAAATTTTCTGAGATTTTGAATGTGGGGTTTTCATAAGCTGTAAGCCATGATAATCAAGATTATAACAAATAAAGGCTCGAAATATTTAACTTTGCTTTTAAAGAGTCTATATAATATATTAGTTTTTTACCTTTTAAAAGGGGCACTGTGTAATATGACATCATCAAGAAAGTTCTAGAATGCAACGCTCCCTGGGTAACCCCAACCCTTTTGAATAATAACAGAAGCTACGGTGGCCTTCAAGGACAAGAACAATTCTAAATTCTAAACAATGCACCTGATGACATTCCAAAAACACGGATGCCTCCATACGACTTGCCCGCTCAATGTACAAAATGTAATATTAATATTTGTAATTCTCCGCTCAGGAGGATAATTCAGATTATTAACAGAGGTGATTTTACACCAATGAGGACATATTTATGAATGAGGATATTGATTTTAGCTAATACATTACTTAGAATGTTACACAGTGTCCCTTTAAGCTGAATTACTGAATACACAAACTCCCTTTTAAATAATAACTGAGACCAAACACACTTCAACAATTTATTTAGCCGTAAACTATTACAGTTTTGTGTCACAAGAAAGTATTTCAAACAGTGAACTCAGCTATCGTTTATCACCAATTCCATTTAAGACAATCTTTAAAAAAAATAATAATAATAATCAAAAAAAATTCTGACAATTTCTAGTATCAATAAAAAAGGCACTAACTAATCAGCTACAGTTTACTATGGAAAAAATAACAGAAAATAATAATAATCCCCCAAAAAACCTAATGTATAAGGAGATAACACACACATACAATAAGAGAAAAAAAA
>CM049401.1:33572571-33595071 GCA_026929865.2 Hyperoplus lanceolatus
TATGTTTTGAATGTGCAGAAAGTTTTGAAAGCGAGTCTGAGAGCCTTACTGCATTATGTTCCATTATATTTGTGTCAACAAGAAGCTGAAATGTGAAAAGGAGCTACGAGGAACTTTTTAAATATTTCTGAAACAGTCTCATTTTTCATCTGATGATCATGAATTACATGAGACCATCAGTGGAAAGAATGAATGCTATTTTTATATAGTTTTTCTTAATGCGTTTGTCATGGGTATACGCTCACCCAGGAACAACAGCTGGCGTGGTAAAAAAAACACTGCTGCTTTTGGTCCAAAGGGTGTGGCAAGAACAAACACAAACTGAAAATTCCTCGGAGGACATTTAACTATTTTACATTTTTTTTTAAATAATTTACCCGTCTCCATAAACGTCCATGGTTGCCACGGCAGCAGTAACCGCGCCGACGATTGCCCCCAACACGCCCGGCATGCCGTGAAGATTGTGAACCCCGCAGGTGTCCTGGATCTTCAGTTTCTCCTCAAGGATCGGCTGGAAACGGGCAGAGGAGAAATGTATTGATTGATTGAGTGAGTGAGTGAGTGAGTGAGTGAGTGAGTGAGTGAGTGAGTGAGTGAGTGAGTGAGTGAGTGAGTGAGTGAGTGAGTGAGTGAGTGAGTGAGTGATTGAGTGAGTGAGTGAGTGAGTGATTCATTGATTCATTGATTGTCTTTATTTCAAACATGCAAACATTTTTAAAAAAAGTTTAAATAGTAGGGGAGAGTGGCCTAAGTTGTGCATTTTGGAAGTTGTGCCACCCCTTGTTTCTAGAAAACCGTGGAAGAAATTGGAAATGTGACCACATGTTTAAGAAGAGCCATTCATTTGACTCATCCTGTAAAGAAGGGAGACACAAGGAATAAGATATAAGCACATTTAAGCTCAAAAAACTGTGTTTTGCCTTTCAAAGTAAAATTTCCATGATCAAGGTTTTTTGATTATTGTGTCTGAACAATTATAGACAAGTTTGAAAACATTTGACACATGTTTCAGTGCTTTGGTATGCTACATTTTGAGTCTATACAGTTAGCACGATGTCAGCCCTAAATTGCTGCATCATGCTTATTATCTAAATTTCTGAATTTGGGGTGATTTGTGCCAAAGGGCCTAGGTGAGTTATAAGTAAGTAAGTAAGTAAGTAAGTAAAATGTATTTATAAAAGCACATTTATGACAGTTTGCACTGTCCAAAGTGCATTCAGTAGGTAAACAATGAAGGTAAAATAACAATAACCAAAATAAAAGACGTAAAGCCCATACATCCACATAAACACAGATAGTAGTGCAGAGGTAAGATAGTTAATGGGGAGGAAACACCAGGGTGTACATATGGGTTTTGAGCCTTGATTTAAAGGCAGAAATGTAGGGGGAATCACATCTGTCAGGTGGCAGTTGGTTCCAAAAGCACAGAGCAACTAGTGCAAAGTACATTTCTGAGAGTTGTGCCAGTGGCATGGCTGTATACGCTGGTCACCAAAAGAAAGTGATTGTCTACAGTAGCTCAGAAGAGAGTGACATCTCAATTCCACTTAAAGACACCACTGATGAGAGTTCAGATGGCCAGAAAGATGATGATGGTGACTTTGTCATTGTGAGCTTTGCAGGTAAAACCATTAGATCTGCTAGGCCTTGTTTAAGAAAATTGTCCTTCAATCTTTGTCAACTATTTACTTTAAATAAACCTTAAATAAGTGATTGTCTAATGGATTTGTCTTGCATTACAGTTTATGTGATATATATCAATGGCACAATTTACCCCATGGTATTCTCTCCAACCGCACAACTTACACCACACCGGGGGCAAGTTGTGCATCAAGACAACTTTTTTTCCGAAAGCTATATTTCTTCAACAGTTTATTCCAGATCCAAAGTCTTTATTGCCAGGGATGCACAACACCCTGAAATATATGTACATATTTGAGTTGGAGACTTTACTGTCAAGGCCTCACTTTAAAGTCACTTTGAGTGAAAAGTTGCACAACTTAGGCCACTCTCCCCTAATAGATGAATAAATAAAAAACTAAAACAGACACTCTTTCCACGTGCTCGAAAGGAGGAAGTGAAAAAAACGTATCTAGTCCTTTGCTCCTTAGCAGATCAGTTTAGCCTGGATAGTTGGTCAGAAACAATAAGATATGGCTGGAAGGATTACAAAACGATTAGACAGGGCCAAACACATTTAGGGCCGGTTTCGCATACATGGATTAAGCCTAGTTCTGGACTAAATTGTACTTTCAATGGACAATCTCCATTCAAAATTCCATTTAGTCCAGGACTAGGCTTAATCCATGTCTGTGAAACTGGCCCTTAGTGATTTTGACATTTGCTTACGGCCCCTGGATTACTTTTATTTATTTCTATTTAGATATCAAAGGGAATTGATTTGATTGATTGATTTTCCTGAAGAAAAGACATTGACATTTCGAGCCATTTCTTTTAGTTACTTACAGTATAGTGAGAAAACAAACCTACAAACACATAGAGGGATAATAACGTTTTCTTTTGCCCCCTGTATATCTATATATGATGAACAAGAGATATGGAGGAAATAAAAATTTAACTTTCTGGTTTAAAAAAAAAATAATTTTGAGCTGTTTTCATCAACAAATTCCCCTTCCAGGATTGGCTGAAAGGATAAGATTCAATAAAGATAATTGTTTTCCAGAGCTGTAAATACAAAATGCAAACGCCACTCACTGAGAGATACTTGAATCCCAGGACAGAGATGATTCCGGCCAATAATCCCACGATCATGGACCCGTACGGTGTGAGCATCATCTCCCCGGCCGTCCCGGCAGCCACGCCCCCGGCCAGGGCAGCGTTCTGGATGTGCACCTTTACATCAGATCAAATCAAAACACATACATTTTTAGTTGCATCGCGCTTTTCATACTCAAGAGTAGCTCAAAGTCAAGTCAAGTCAAGCCAACTTCATCTATAAAGCACATTTATAACAGCCGAGTGCCGACTAAAGTGCTGTACAGTAAAATAAGTAAAATACATTACATCCAAAGCATCAAATAGACACATACAAGCAAGAATTAAAATTAAATTAAAACACAAAACAATAGTTTAAAAATTCTAGTAGACACTGCTGTGATAGATAGATAGATAGATAGATAGATAGATAGATAGATAGATAGATAGATAGATAGATAGATAGATAGATAGATAGATAGATAGATAGATAGATAGATAGATAGATAGATAGATAGATAGATAGATAGATAGATAAGAGTTCTAGTAGACACTGCTGGGATAGAGCGCTCTCAACTAGAGATAAAAGCTGGGGAAAATAAGTGGGTTTTTAACAAGGACTTGAGCTGATCAGTTGTGGCCTTACAGAGTAAAAACAACAATTCACAGACAATTTTTTTCTTATTTTTTTTTTCGATTTAAAAACCTCGAGCAATTCCTTTAAATTGCATAAAAATACACGAGTGTGTACCACCCACCATGTCCAGCTTTCCGTCGTGTGCCGTCAGAGCGGACATGCCGTATGTGGCGAGCGTGCAGGCAGCCAGACTGTAGTACGTGTTCATGGCCGTGCGGTGCTGGTCGTCTCCGTGAGCCGTCACCGCCGAGTTAAAGCTCGGCCAGAACATCCACAGGTAGATGGTGCCTGGGAGAAACACAAGTTAGATATTAACTTAAAGCTGTAGTGCGTAACTTTTAAAAATGTAGATGTGCCTGGGAAACACAACTCTAAAACTCTTCTGTACTTTAGTATGTGAAGTAAAAAGAAATATGTGATTTAGAACGCAGGGATATACTCACCGATCATAGCGAAGAGGTCTGAGTGGTAGACGGAGCAGTTCTTGTGTTTGCTCTTGTCCAGGTTTGGCCTGTAGAGGACGCGGGTCACCATCAGACCAAAGTACGCCCCAAAGGTATGGATGGTCATGGAGCCCCCGGCATCCTTAGCCTGTAAGAAATGGAAGATATGTTAGTTTTTTGTTTTTGTTTGTGTTCTTTAAAGGGACACTGTGTAACATTTTAAGTAATGTATTAGCTAAAATCAATATCCTCATTCATAAATATGTCCCCATTGGTGTAACATCACCTCTGCCAATAATCTGAATTATCCTCCTGAGCGGAGAATTACAAATATTAATATTAAATTTTGTACATTGAGCGGGCAGGTCTTATGGAGGCATCCATGTTGTTTAGAATGTCATCAGGTGCATTGTTTAGAATTTTGAATTGTTCTTGTCCTTGAAGGCCACTGTAGCTTCTGTTATTATTCAAAAGGGTTGGGGTTACCCAGGGAGCGTTGCATTCTAGAACTTTAAAGAACTTTCTTGATGATGTCATATTACACACTGCCCCTTTAAAAAAAAAAGTAAAAATTAAGACACAGTAGGAAAAAAACGCCAAAGTACGCCCCAAAAGTATGGATGGTCATGGTCATCCTTAACCTATAGGACAGGGTTGAGTACAAACTGTTTTTAGAAATTAGATAATGATAATAATGATAATGGATTGGATTTATAAAGCGCTTTTCTCGCACTCAAAGATACATTTAACTACAATTATGCCTCCCGCATCTTTAGCCTGATGAAATGAAAGTTATGTTATGTTTTTTTATTTTATTTTGTGTTTTGTTTGTGTGTTTGGTGTCTTTTTCACTTGTGTGGTGTTTTTCTTAAAAAAAACAGTATTTAGAAAAATTAAAAAAAAAAATTAGACACTATGAAAACTATGATTTTTAGTAGCTACAAGTGAATTTTGAAAATTTTCCCGCTATTTCTCTTCCATAACATGTCTTCTTTCATACTAGTATAAATCAAAAGGTCCAACATGTACATTCAGGTGTTTATTTGACTAAACCTCGTCTGTTGGCGTCTGTATATTTCTCCTGTACAGCCATCTTTAACGGACATTATCTCAACACCAGTTTTTTTCAACACTCAAAAGCCTGAACTTTCTTTACATTTCTTTACAACTTTCTTTAGTATTTCGTTTTTTACAAGGATTAAATAAAGGCTTTATCTAACATTTGTTCTGTTAAAACTTTGGACATTTATATGCTGTAAAAATGAAATAAAGATTTTTACTTTTTACTTATCCAACAGCTACATTTATGTTTTCTTAAGAGTTATAAATGAACACATAATAAGTTTTAAATTTACCAAATTTGTATATTTATTCAGATTATTATTATTTTTATTGTAAAAAAAAACCTTGTTCTTAATTTTTTTAATTATTATTTTTTTTTTAACCTTTATTTCTACAGGTAAATCCCATTGAGACCGAAGACTCTTTTTCAAGGGAGACCTGTTTTCCTTTCCCACGTTACCATTCACACACACATTCATACACCGATAGCAGCAGGCTAACTATCGACATTCACACGAGGCAAGGTGGGTGAAGTGTCTCGCCCAAGGACACAACAACCATGACACAGGTAGCAGGGCGGGGATTAATGACTTGCCTGTAGGAATAAAAGGTCAAATAAATCAATTAAATAAAATACATTATTTTCTAACTCACTCCCAGTACAGTCAGCAGGATAAACTCATTGACGGCGAACAGAGTGACTTCAAACACGGCCATCACCAGCAGCTGCACCGGGCTGGTCTTCCCCAGCACCGCCCCAAACGAGATCAGCACCGCGCCCGTACAGAAGTCTGCATTGATCATACTGGGAGGACACACAAAAATATACATCAATATAAACAGTTTAAACAGATATGTATGTCAGCCTTTCCTTTTTGTCAGTCGTGTGTGTATGTGTATGTTCTTTAAAAAAAAGGGTATTTAAAAAGAAAAGAAATACACAATACTAGAGTTGTACACACAGCAATAAATAAGTTGAATTGGAACATAAATAAAAAATCTAAAATAAAATCTAAAATAAAATCTAAAATAAAATCTAAAATAAAAGCTAAAATTAAATTTAATTTATCTAATTTAAAATCTTAAAAAAAAAATTAAAATTTTAAAAAAAAAAAAAAAATTCCCCCTCGAAATATTTTTCTTTTTTTAAGATTATGTTTTGTAATTTTTCAAGCTTTATAGACAGTGTGTAGAGACAGAGATGAAATGTCACACACACACACACACACACACACACACACACACACACACACACACACACACACACACACACGTACCTCTCCACCCCGATGTGTATCTTGCCCCCGTGCAGCCCGTGGAAGAAGCCCTGCATGAGCGTGGCCCACTGGATGGAGAACGCTGCGATCAGGAAGTTGAAGCCCACGCTGCTGAAGCCGTACTTCTGAAGGAACGTCATGAGGAACCCAAAACCAACGAAGATCATCACGTGAACGTCCTGGAAGCCTGCGGGACGGAGAGGGTAAAACAGGTTAAAATGACTAGTTAAAGCTGGGGTATGTGATTTCTGATCGGTCAAAATTAACATGAGCGGTACACTTTGACCAATCAGAGCGAGGCACCGATAAAAAAAATAAAATAAAAATCCGATTCTCTGTTCTCTGTTGGGACTGTCCATTCACTTTGGCACCGACGTTGTTGGTGTGTAGAGCGTGTCAGGGAGGGACCATAAGTGGAGCGGTTGAAGTATTTGGATTCAAATCTCTATCCCAGCTGCTATTTTCTCCCCAAATTCTCCACCCCAATTTTAAGTATTTTTAAAAGGGATACTTAGGAATACACTACTAAAGGAATACTTCACCCATACGGAACCGGCGTTCTATCATTATAAAATCACTATTATAATATAATGAAAAAGGTTTTTCTTCCCTCAGTCTTCCCTTGGCCCAGCTGTCCTGTTAATTCTAACCCTACATTTTCCCATGTGTGATGTTACACTAGTAAAATGTAGGGTTAGACAGTGAGAACATAAAACACTCTTTCTGCCTTTTCTCAGACTAGGATGAATCGATTTCTAAAATGTTTGCACATTTATACTACATAGGATCTCAGAGTTCAATACACCTTCATATTCCCACCGGTGAAGTAGGGCTTTAAGTCAATTTACACAAGAGACATTGAAATTCGTCTTTTCCTGCACAACGTTATGAAAAAAAACACTCCAAAAAATCACCAAAACATGAAAGGAAAAGTAGATGGATCTATCTATCTATCTATCTATCTATCTATCTATCTATCTATCTATCTATCTATCTATCTATCTATCTATCTATCTATCTATCTATCTATCTATCTATCTATCCCTCCATCCATCCAGCCCCATTTCACCTAGCTAAGCAGTCGTTTTAAATCAAGCTCATATTTGCTCCTCTATAGAATCTCGATCAACAAAAACATTCAATCACTGCCAGCTGGGCGAGTCACGTGACAGAACATCTTTGTGCCTTTCTCTGAGAACCAGAGCAGTTACATAAGCTTTTGGTCAAGGGGGATTTGAGGTAACGTGCACTGTCATAGGCCTTACTCTTAAAGCTGCAGTGCGAAGAATTTATATTTTATTTTCAGAACAGACTTGGTAGAAATGTAATATAGTGTAATTTTCACAAGTGTGTTTTAGATAATGTATGATATTCGATTAGAAATAAAAGTGGTTTATTTACTTTTATGAGCTTAGAATGCGTCTTATATAACAAGGGGGATTTGAGGTACCGTTCACTGTTAAGAGAGGCGACTATCAGTTTTTATGCACCAAATATCTGGAACAAACTCCCAGAAAAACTTGAGGTCTGCTGCAACTCTCAGCTCCTTTAAATCAAATCGGAAGACTTTTCTGTTTCCCTTTTAACCTGTACTTTTTATTTTATTTAAATGTCTTATTTCTATTCATATTTGTCATTTGTTTTTTTTAATGTCTATTCTATACTTGATGTATTTTAATCACGATGTATTTCATGCCCCTGCAAAGCACTTTGAATGGCCTTGTGTATGAATGGTGCTGTATAAATAAACATGCCTTGCACTGTTATAGGCCTTACTCTTAAAGCTGCAGTGCGTAGAATTTACAGGCATTTTGGCATTTTTTTAATCAGAACGGACTTGGTAGAAATGGAATATACTAATTATAATTTTTCTTTATAATATATAATGTATTTGTGTTTTAGATAATGAATGAAATGCGCTTGAAAATTAAAACGTAGTAGTAGTGTGTATTTATGTATTTATTTATTCTAACTTTTATTTTTGTGGTTTTTCAGTTTTTTACACACGGACAAAAAAAATACAGAATAAGTAAACACATACAATACATACACACCCCCCCCCACCCCACCCCCTCTCCCCCCCCCCTCCCCCACTCCCCCCCTCCCCCTCCCCCTTCTCCCCCACCCCCCCCCCTCCCCCTCCCCCCCCCTCCCTCACATAAACAGACAAGAAAAAAAGAAAAAAAAAGTGAGATAAAGACAAAGTGACCTGTACCTGTACCTGTCAATTTTGGGTCACGGAAGATTTCAAAGGGATATTATTTGTTCTGCTGTAGGCCTTTAACCTGTGGCCTTTAAGATAAACACAAGACGGAATCTTTCATCATGTATCTGCTATCTTCACCTTCAAGCTTCCTGTGGCAATACGCCGGAGACTTGAAAGGAATGTTTTCAGTTGACATACTATCAGTGTTAAAGGTGCTCTGAGGAACTTTCTGTTTTGTGTTAATCCTAGCGCCCCCCTTTGGACAAAAGCGGTAGTGTTTTTTACCACGCCAGCTGTTGTTCCTGGGTGAGCGTATACCCATGACAAAGACATTAAGAAAAACTATATAAAAAATAGCATTCTTTGCACTGATGGTCTCGTTTGCTGTTACATGTAATTTATGATCATCAGAGGAAACATTAAAATATTTCTGAAACAGCCTAATTTTTCCTCTGATGATCATAAATTACAGCAAACGAGACCATCAGTGCAAAGAACCATATTTTTATACAGTTTTTCTCTTTGTCATGGGTATACGCTCACCCAGGAACAACAGCTGGCGTAATAAAAAACACTACCACTTTTATCCAAAGGGGGGCGCTAGAATGAACACAAAATAAACGTTCCTCATAGCACCTTTAAAAAAAAAAAAAAAACCTACTTGTCAATTTTGGGTCACATAGAATTCAAAGGAAAATTGCTATAGGTTATTATGCTATAAACCTTTGACCTTTAAGATAATCAGATTGTCGGCCTGTTTCATCATATGTCTGCTGTCTTCACCTTCATACCTGTTAAGCTTATAAGGCATTTCTTCTAGTTGACTTACCATCCTTATCTCTAAAGTAACGTATAGGACAGACACAATACATGAGACCACCAACAGATAGTGGATTTACAACCTGCAAATTAACCTGTTTTCAGAGGGGAAAATGTCCCTTGCATAGGTATATGTATAAGTACTTTATATGAGTACAATTTTGAGGCACCAGTACTTGTATTTCCATGTTATACTTTATACTGCTCTTCAACTACAAATACATTTTTAACCTACACATTTATTTTACACCTTTAGTCAGTAGGCTAGTTACTTGCTACTTGGTTAATTACTTGTCTGTGTGTGTCTGTGCGTGTGTTTGTGTGTGTTTGTGTGTGTCTGTGTGCGTGTGTGTGTCTGTGTGTGTGTGTGTGTGTGTGTGTGTGTGTGTGTGTGTGTGTGTGTGTCTGTGCGTGTGTGTTGTGTGTGTGTGTGTGTGTGCGTGTGTGTCTGTGGCTCTGTTTGTGTGTCTCTTTGTGTGTGTGTGTGTGTGTGTGTGTGTGTGTGTGGCTCTGTTTGTGTGTGTGTCTGTGTGTGTGTGTGTGTGTGTGTGTGTGTGTGTGTTTGTGTGTGTGTGTGTGTGCGTGTGTGCGTGTGTGTGTCCGTTGGGCCATAAAGACAGAGGATGTAGGTTGTGTACACACAGCACTGAAACATGAAGGTTCCTGTGAAAGTGTCAAGTTAAAGATCATCAGAAGGTCATGGACTTTTACCATAAACAGTCTATGACCTTCACGCTCTGTTTTTGTGCTGTTAAAGCTACAATGCGTAACCTTTACTCAATGCTTTTGTTGTTCTCACCTAAGTGGTTTGAAATAGTCCTGCAGAGACAAGCCAGCGTCATGCGTGCTCTGTGTGTTTGTGTGGTTAAAGCTACAGTGCGTAACTTTTTCAAATTGTTAAATATATCGGTTACATTCAAGCCATCGCAAAATGAGTTGACACAAAATTGTTGAATGGTGCACTGTGCAGTTTCAGAGGAGGGGGATTTGTTTACATTCACAGAGCCTGCAGTTAGTTTACTAAACATATTTACTCTACATGTAACCCGTCTAACCCTAACCCGTAAGACTAGAATATGTTTGTAAACCAAACTGTGGGCCCTGCTGCTGTAAACAACAACAACAACAACAACAACAGTGAAACAGTAAATTTCCAGGAAGCTTTCTAACTTCAAACAGTGTTCCAGGGATCTACATTTTCCCTGTGAGGAAAGTTTGTTTATTCACTTATGAGAATATACCTTAGAAAATGTTTCACTTCTCTGACAAACACACAAAGTTACACACTGCAGCTTTATTTTGCGTATTTCTTTTTTAGTAAATTTCTTTTTAAACTGTCAGTCTCCTACAGCAGGTGTGTGTGTGTGTGTGTGTGTGTGTGTGTGTGTGTGTGTGTGTGTGTGTGTGTGTGCGTGTGTGTGTGTGTGTGTGTGCGTGCGTGTGTGTGTGTGTGTGTGTGTGTGTGTGTGTGTGTGTGTGTGTGTGTGTGTGTGTGAGCCTCAGGTGAACTGCTGGCTTGTAGGTGAACTGCCCTGACAGGAAAAGGGTGGAGACTCCAATACATCAAGCTGCCTGTAGGGTGAACGGGTGTGTGTTTGAGACCCAAACATTATTGAGTAAGAAGAGAGCGTTATGTTCTTATCTCTACATTCCCATCATTCTGTGTGTGTGTGTGTGTGTGTGTGTGTGTGTGTGTGTGTGTGTGTGAGTGAGTGAGTGAGTGAGTGAGTGAGTGAGTGAGTGAGTGAGTGAGTGAGTGTGTGTGTGTGTGTGTGTGTGTGTGTGTGTGTGTGTGTGTGTGTGTGTGTGTGTGTGTGTGTGTGTGTGTGTGTGTGTGTGTGTGTGTGAGTGAGTGAGTGAGTGTGTGTGTGTGTGTGTGCGCATGTGTGTGTGCGTGCATGTGACAGAGAGAGATAAGCCCAGGTAAAATTCTGACTTGTTAATGCACGCCCACCATCCCATAGTCATGTAACTTAAAGGTGCACTACGTAACTTTGAGTGTGTCAGAGAGAGGTGAACATTTTTCTAACATATATTCTTATAACTGAGAATACAATGTGGATCCCTGGAACACTGTTTGAAGTTAGAAAGCTTCCTGAAAAGTTACATTTTCAAATAACAACGTGCCCTCCCTTGTAATTCTCAAGGCCAAAACCAAGCACATAGTGACAGTGCACTGTGCAGAACATCACGTGCAACTTTGTATTCACACGTTGAGATCAGTCGTTGCTGCGAAACAATGTTACATTTTGTCTGCAGTTAGTAGTCAAGTGGCTTAAAGGTGGAGTTAGCGATTCTGGAGAACGCTTATTGTCAGATTGATTTGGGTCAGAAACAGGGAATATCTGTACTGCGTGTGCACTGAAAAAGATCCATTGGTAACACAACGCCTAGACTCTGTAAACGGGCATGTTGCTAACTACAGTGGGCACCATTTCTATACCCTATGTGTACTTAGTAATAACTGAAGTAATACAATATGCAGGACTATAGTGATAAAGTCAATGTAGTGACACTACACTTTGCAGAACATGCAAATTTGTATTCACAAGTTAAAGTTGCTATGAGGAACTTTTAAATATTTCTGAAACAGTCTCATTTTTCCTCTGATGATCATGAATTACATGTAACAGCAAACGGGACCTCCAGTGCAAATAATCCTATTTTTATATAGTTTTTCTTAATGCCTTTGTCATGGGTATACGCTCACCCAGGAACTATAGCTGGCGTAGTGAAAACACTACCGCTTTTGTCCAAAGGGGGGCGCTAGAATCAACACAAACTGAAAGTTACTCGGAGCATCTTTAAGATCAGTCATTGCTTGAAAACAATGATACATTTTGTCTGAAGTTAACCCAGTGCCAGAAAAATTACATATTTTTTTCTTATTTGAAAGCACTGTGTATTGTACTATGAGCGCTTTTCAGCCTACAATCAAAGGCCTGATTGTTTTCTACGCCATCAATTCATATAAATCAGAAAATGAATTATCAATGGACTGCAGTGGACTGGAAGTTATCTGGGTAAAATGTCCGTTCGGAAATGAATAGGGGGGCCGGTCCAATTAGTGAAACTAGCTCAGCACATTCTCACCCCTCTGATCACAGTGGATGTGGAAATGTTGAGGGAAGCTTTTCACACGCGCATGGCTTTCAAGACTTACAGGTAGGTTACACAATCAATCACTTAGGCAAGCATGGAAGATAGGATAGGAGGGGTTGTTGTTAGAGAGATAAGTTAAGCATTGTTAGAAAGACTTACAGAGAGGCTTTTCGTGGCTGGAGCAGAAATCACACATGGAAACAGCAGCCCCAAAAAGCTCACGCAAAAACTACTTGGAGGGTTTTTTAATTGTTTTTTATAGTGTGCAAAATAGTGACAAATTTTCAAGAAGTTTGGTAAAATTATCGCGTTATTTTTCTGCTTTTATTACATTTTCTATTTTTACTAGAGGAATTATCTGCAATATGATAAAAACATCTTAATCCCTAAAGACATCTGCAAATTTTGTTCTGAAAAATCGTTTTGATCAACTGTATTTCTCGGGGGCGCCCTTAGCTCAGTTGGTAGGGCGTCCCCCCCCCCCCATGGGCCTCAGCCAGCGAGCGGACCCGAGTTCGATTCCAGCCTGCGGTCGTTCTCTGCATGTCACTCCCCTCTCTGCCCCATTTCAACTCTGTCTATACACTATCAATAAAAGCATAAAAATGCCAAAACAATATCTTGAATTATTTAATTTTTTTCTCATATTAAAGCATCTATTCAAATTAGGTTGACAATATTAAAGGTGCAGTCAGTGATTCTGGGGAATGCTTTCTGTCAAAATCAGTGAATATCTCACCATCCACTAGTCTGTTCTGTGTGTGCGCTGAAAGAATTGTGTCAATACAAAGCCTAGGCTCTGTAAACTTGTATGTAAACAAAGGCCCACCGTAGCTAGCAACATGCCCGTTACGTATACTATGCTGTTTTTTTCAGTGCACACACAGTACAGACAGGTAGCGGATCGTGAGGAGATATTCACTGATTTTGACAAAAAGTGGTTTTGACAACAAGCGTTCTCCAGAATCACTGACTGCACCTTTACGAAAAGGGCATGTAGTACAACCTGTTATGAACTGTGGTTCTTGGCATATACTACACAGAGGACAGATTGGTGACTGAAGCATTTTGACCACAGCCTATGAGCAGCTAGAGACCTTTATTGTTAAAGTGCTCAAAATTGACAAAAAAATAAAAATAAATTCATCGCACTTCACTCATACACATAATAAATCATAAAACACCTGATTTAGACCCTTAAACTTAGACAGTACCCCCCCCCCCCTCTCCCCGACCCCTCTTAATAGACTACAGCATTAAACGTCCCGGGACACTCACTTGGGTAGCGGTAGTAGAAGTCGTTGTCATAATCAGAGTGGTTGCCGGCGTGCCATTTCTTCGCGTCCACTTCATCGTCGTACACAACCAAAACACCAAACAGTATTATGAGGATGATCTCCAGAATGAAACATATGATGGGCAGCTTCAGGCGCAAGTTGGTCGCTGCGTCTCCCATGATTAAATGTGTATATTTCACCCCAAAAAATACACAAAGAAGAGATGTTAAAAGTGTAATAAAAATTAAATAAATAAAGTTTTTCAGTGGGATTAAATATCCAGCACACACACAAAAAAAGTTAGACACTCTCTCCCAGTCTCTCTCACACACACCAGTGCAGAGACAGGAGACTGGCTGGAGCGTGTGTGTGTGTGTGTGTGAGTGTGTGTGTGTGTGAGGGAGGGTTGGAAGAAGAGGCTCACACACAGACACAAGAGCTCGGGGCTTTGCATGTGTGGTTTTTGTTCAGTAGGGAAACACCTACAGCCGACCAGACCTGCCTCCTCTACATGAGTTATGCAGGATCACTCTAAGCCACTCCCACCTCGGCTACTGGAATCTCTTCAAGGTGGTTTGAAGCGCTGCAACTCACATTGGATCCATTACGATGTTGTGAAACTGACTTAACTTGATGCCCAATACAGTTTTATTAATTTATTATTATTATTATTATTATTATTATTATTATTATTATTATTATTATTATTATTATTATTATTATTATTATGTAATGATTTAATTGCATTTTTTATTTTTATTTTTTTTACATACAGCTCTGGAAAAACTTAAGAGACCACTCCAAATGTTCAGTGTCTCTCATTTGACTATTTATAGGCATATGTTTGAGTAGAATGAACATTTTGGTTTTATAATATAAACTACTGACAACATTTCTACCAAATTCCAATACATTTTTTGTCATTCAGAGCATTTTCAATAAGTTATGTAGAGATGAAGATTTAAGAAAAATCCAGACTGGTCAGAGGTCTGCTTACTGCTACTTTTAAAAGCGACCCATATCCGATACCTTTGCTTACAGTTGCCTAACTCTTCAGACAACCCGCATCATGCACACAGTACATGAGGGTTTGGTCACAGGAGACTAGAGTTAACATGGGAAAAAACAGCCAGACATTCAGGACAGGTTTATAAACTTTTTAATTTATTTATTTATTTTTTCTCCCTAATATGTTCCCTTCACCCCAAAGGCCTATCAAACATGTCACCTAGCTCCACTTTTCAGAAGTGACAGTGTGTGATGTCAAATGTTTAAAAACAGTTGATTTTTTATATTTTATAAAATATAAAAAACCATAGTATATTAGGTTGTATGTATTTATGTATAGATCGTAAATGTCAAATATAGTATCGCCAATTGTATAGAGATTATATGGAATACAAGAAGCGAATATAATAAATAGTTTTATTTTTTTTACTATGGAAAAGGGGTAGGATTAAATAAGTGTATACTTCTTCCTGCTCCTTTTCAGGCATATCACATCAATACAGGAAGTCATTTAAACATACATTTTGTTTATTGTATTCTTATACTTTTCATTTTGTTTTGTATTGTTTTTGATACGTCTGAAATAAAATATATTATTTTTTTTTTGTTGCAATTTCAATTAATTTTATTTTGCAATGACTTGTAATATCTATTATATGTCGTATTTCCACATATCATTGAGGCCTGAATCAGATTCCATGTGATGTGTGACTTATTACAGGCGCACAGTAAAACCCCTATCACCGGTCGGCTGCTTTTAACTTGACTAGTCAATCATAATGGTAACTCCAGTAGAGTCTTTTATGGCACGGGAGCTTCTTTATCGCCTCATTGATACCAGTTATAACAGCAGCAGTTATTATGTATACCTGCTCAAACAGCGTCGTTAACGTGTGAGAAAAGGGTTTTATCTTTAGTCTGTTGTGCAGGGCTTGAATACTAAAACCCTTGTTGACTTGCAGAACACAGACTTAACCAGTTTTACTTGACTGTTAAAGGTGTAGTCAGTGACTCTGGAGAACGCTTGTCCTCAAAAACACTTACAGTCAAAATCAGTGAATATCTCTTCACGATCCGCTACCTGTATGTACTAAAAAAAATCTGGTGTTTATACTCAGCTTAGGATCTGTAAACTGGCATTTAAAAAAAGGGTATTTAGACAAACGGGACTCACCGTAGCTGGCAACATGCCCGTTTACGGAGCCTATTGGCTGTGTATTAACACTAGATTTGTTTCAAGTGCACACACAGTACAGACAGGTAGCGGATCTTGAGGAAACATTCACTGATTTTGACCAAAAGAAGTGATTTTGACAACAAGCGTTCTCCAGAATCACTGACTCCACCTTTAATTATTTATGTCTTATGCACAAATGAAAGTGTTGTGTGAGGTTGATTCCCAAGGCTGGACTTTTTAAGTGTTCTTAATGTTGTTTTTAGTTTCATAGCACATAACAGTTAACCCACAAAGGCTTTAAGTAAGATACACTTCCTGATGGTTGTGCTTACATATTCGATGGTTAGCCTGCTATCGGTGTATGAATGGGATCAGGTCTCCCTTGTGAAAGAGTCTCCGGTCTCAATGGGATTTACCTGTATAAATAAAGGTTAGAATATGTTACGGAAACCACAGTCACATTATAAACTATTTAGAGTGTCTTTCACAATCAAATCAAAATACTGTAATTATATATAATAGGCTCACTTACTACGCTGCATACTAGGACGTTGGGTAAGAAACAGCACACAGGCGCACACACACACACACACACACACACACACACACACACACACACACACACACACACACACACACACACACACACACACACACACACACACACACACACACACACACACACACCTGTATATCTCTGTCCTCCATCAGCAGAGAACCGGCTGGAATGTTGTTTTGGTTAACAGGGAATTTGAACTATTATCACTTGAGACCACAGGCGTCAAATAGAAGCCTTTGAACACACACACACACACACACACACACACACACACACACACACACACACACACACACACACACACACACACACACACACACACACACACACACACACACACACACATTTTTAGTACTTTATTTGCGCCCACAATTAATAATAATATACATAAGGACACAAATGTCATAGATGCAAAGTTTTCTCCGACACAACTCTGAAACGTGGCCAATGCCAGTCAAACAGCTGATATTATGGGTACACACAACACCTTCTCCTCCAAATATGGCGACTGCCAATGATGGAGGACACTGAGCAGTATTTGGCAAGCTGTTTTGCGCTTGTTTTTGTAAGGCCGACAATCCTAAGACCACTAGTGACAAGCCTATGCACATGGCCTAGACTGCCAAAAATGAACACAAGTAAATGACAGTTGTAGCCCATGGAGTTAATTGTCTGTACTAGAGGGTAATATTTCACCAGCTTAGTTAAATAAGCCTCCTCTAAACTTGAGTCAAAGGTGCAGGCTACCTCCAGGATGTGCACTTTTCTACGGTGCTCATCTATTATCAAAATGTCAGGCCTGGTGGCACTTAGATCAGTAAACACAGACATTTCAGCTTCACACAAAGAGAACATATGAGGTCTAACAAAGCAATTGACATGGGTGGAGGATGTTGGTGAAAGTATAGGTGGTAAGCTTTGTACAATCAAGTTCACAATCCTGTCATGCCTGGCTATATAAAGGCTTTTATAAAAGTAGCAGCCATTTAATATATGTGACATTGTCTCAGTGAACTGTTCTTGTCCATGATGAATACATAATGGTGTGTGGGTGTGTGGGTACCAGATTGACAGGTTCAGCTGGGACGGTAGAACCTGCAATCTGGCTTTGATGGCAAACGTTTGTATGTCCTCATCAATGGATGCATTATTGAAGATGATGTGGGACACAGAATGGTCAGCAGAAGGCAAGCAGGCTAGTTTGCCTTGTAGTCTTAGTCCCGTCCAGTGTTTTTGGCGTTGTCTGTGTTTTATTGCCAGCAGGGCTGCGCGACAGTTAGTGGGTGGGAGTGTGAACTCGACTCCGTCTTCCACCAAGGTGGCAGTGACGGCGATGTCCCCACTAGTAACCAATGATTCGGATGGGGCTACATTCTTTCCATTATGTGTCCAACGCAGAACGATACCAGTCCAACTACAGAGGTCGTTAAGATCCGGCCAGTCAGACCTGACACCGAACCCGATGGCGCGAGTGTCCAGTTTGCCGTTCGGTTTCCTTCTGAATCCCAGAAAGTTCGGCTCAGATTCGGAGGCGAGAGGGACTTTGCGCTTCTTAAGGTCTAATAATAGCGATGCACGGGCCATTTTCCTGACAGAGGGATCATCGTTGTTCAGCATATTTAATAAATGTGCCAACCTGGTGGCGATGTAGACCCACTCAAAATCGGGTACTCCCAAGCCCCCCTCGTGCCTACTGTGGTGGATGACGTCCCGAGTTGTGTGGGTGTTTAGGCCACTCCAGCCTCTAACTATCTGAACCGTTTTATTGTTTAAGTCTTGCAGTGTTTTACGTGTTAAGTGAACATTGGCAAAGAAGTGGTGAACCTTTGATAAGGCAATTTGCCCAATGGCATCCAGTTTCATTGTAAGCGGCAAAGGAGATGTGTCAATTTTATGTAACCTTGAAGTATAATCGGATATTATTTCTTGCACTTGTTGGTCCCAGTCGCCAGCTACATTAAATTTGTGTCCCAAGTATGCATATGTTTCATTTCGGGAATAGACTCGAATGGTTTTATTGTTGATTTTGAATTGGGGGTCGCGGTCTAGCTTCGACCGATACCACCTATTCCCGCCGCTCCTCCTTTCAAAGAACGTCGCGCACTTGGACTCCTTGACCTCCAGGCCCGACCACCGAAGGAAGGCATCAGTCTTGTGCAACATGTCCTGCACAACCTTTTCCTGGCGGGATGCCATTTGCACATCGTCGGCAAAAGCTTGTACAGGATTTGGGGAGATGGTTCCAGGTGGAGCGCTTTGGCACATCCACTCTATCCACCTATTGATTGACAGAATGAAGTTAATTGCGCTCCACGGGCAGCCCGTCTTGATCCCGATGCGCAGTGGAATGTGTTCAGTGAGCTCGGCTCCGCAGATGACCTGAACGAAAGAGCCTTGGTACACATCTTTAACGATGTCGATGTAACATTGAGGGAGATGTATTTCCTCCAGAGCTCTTAACATGATATTATGAGGGAGTGTGCCAAATGCGTCACGGAAATCGAGAAACACTGAATAAAACTTTGCACTTTCGTGTTTAAAGTCATCTATGGCAGTTTTTAGACAGAATACATGTTCATTCATGCCTTGCCTTTCTATATATGCCTTTTGTTTAGTGGACATCATGTTTGCGTCCACCAGCCATGGTAGTATGCGCCCAAGAATGCATTTCATAAACAGTTTGTAGATCGTAGGTAGGAGAGAAATGTCTCTCCAAGTGGTGGGGTCATTTGGAATATTATCTTTTTTGGGTATTCTGTGGATTAGCGCTCCCTTCCATGACTCGGGCACGCGCCTGTTAGTGAGACAAGTGTTGAAGATTGGCAGCAATTTTTCTTTCACGCTTGTTAGCTTTAACATTTCATAAGTGACCCCATCACTACCACTGGACTTATTGTTTGGCAACCTGGCTAGGACATTTCGCACTTCATCCTCTGTGAAAGGAGAGGATACTGGAGGAAACTCTGGCTCTGGTGAGAGAAGTGAGTCGGCCCATGGTGGAAGCAGAGGGGCGTCGTCTATTGAGGTACTGCCTTCACATTTATTATGATAATATGCCTGCACATCTTGAGTGTTACTGGGGCAAGGTGGTGTCAGAGGATACTCGCTGTTATTCAGTATGATTTGAATGGCTTTCTTTCTGCGATGTTGCCACAAATAAGCCAATTTGTCACGGGTTATCTTTGTTGCACGAGAGTTCCGATGTCCGAATTGCGGTTGTATTACGTCTCTCAGAAAGCGCAATTGCGCTTCAATCCACGGGCACAGGGCCTCGGTAGACGCGTCCGATGGGCAGGATTTAACCAGCGGTAGCTTTTTTAATACTCTACAGGTGAATTTCAGAAAGGGCAGTCCGTACGGCCTCCCACTACGGCTCTCGGCAGAGAATATCCCATTCCGAAAATAAACACCATTTAGAAGAGATATTAATTTAAACCACTTAGCTGGGTCCGCCGAACATTTGTACTGGTTCTTCTCGTGGAGATGTTTTGTATCCAGTGTTTGTCTGAAGGCCCTCTCCTTGATCTGGAAAGTAATCCATTGTTCATCTGTCAGTTTGTTGTCGGTAGTAAAATCCACAGATTGAAGCTCCTCTCCCGACAGGTGTAGCTCCGGAGTCGGGTCATAGCCGCGCCACTTCTGTTTGTAGATCCTACCGCTCGTTAAGGCTTGCTTATGCGCTGTTTTGATCGCTGACAGTAGACACATTATCAGGATCGTCTTCTGGAGCATTTTGCATCTATTTGCGTTTACGGCGGCAATTACGACGGGTGTGTGGGCTTAGTTTAGAGCAGTTTGTAACTCGCTACTTGGCAGAGACGCCAAACCTGCGGCTCGCAGCTACACCCGGAAAAACACACACACACACATACACACACACACACACACACACACACACACACACACACACACACACACACACACACACACACACACACACACACACACACACACACACACACACACACACACACACACACACACACACACACGCACACACACACACACACACACACACACACACACACACACACACACACACACACACACACACACACACACACACACACACACACACACACACACACACACACACACACACACACACACACACACAGACACACACTCACTTGTCACCAAAACCTTATGTCTTAACTAGGGCTATCAGCGTTAACATGTTAATCGCGATAAGATTCAAGACGGAGCATTAAGCGTTAATCTCGCGCTACTATTTTGTCCCTTCGTTGCACCCTTACTTCCTGCTTCCTACTGCTGCTGTCATGGAAACAAATGAAAAACATAGGTTGCGTTCCGAATCGCATACTCTTTCTTTTTTCTATTCTACATACTACATCCGACGATAAAAAGAATCTAGTTAGGATGCAGTAGGCATACTATTGGGACATACTTTACTCTCTTATTTCATCATAACATTGCGTCTTGATCTTGCCTCTTGCTTTTATATCCGTCGCATCCCTGTTTCATATGGAGGCTTCGTCGATGTGACGTCACTTCACGTGCGCACTGGATTGTGGGTCAGAATCGCCCACATAGGATGCACTTTTCAACACTAACAATCTTGGCCGCATGAAGTAGGACATCCGGGTACTTCTAACCATCCTAAATCTGGCCACAAGAATCGGGACATCCTAAATCTTTTTTCTACCATACTATATAGTAAAAAGTATGCGATTCGGAACGCAACCATAGACTTCTAATTGTCTCATTTTACTCTCAGAAAAAATCTTTGGCCTAGTTGACAAGTCAAAACTTACACTCATACGAACTTTGAGTAAAATGTAATTAAAATATCACTAAAGTACTTTAGGTTTAAAGCTGCAGTGTGTAGAATTTTGGGTTTTATTTCCAAGCAGATTTTGTAGAAAGTAATTATAATATCCATAAGTACATTTAATTTAGTGCATAATAGCTGAATTTTTTTTTTTAATTATTATTTTTTCCCTTAGAAAGGGTCTCATATATGTCCATATTTCTGCATATTTTGGACCAAGGCCTAGTGCCGCCATCTTGAAAGTGTCATAGTTGGAATGTCATCAGGTGCATTGTTTAAAATTTAGAATTGTTCTTGTCCTTGAAGGCCACTGTAGCTTCTGTTATCATTCTAAAGGGTTGGGGTTACCCAGGGAGCGTTGCATTCTAGAACTTTGTAGAACTTTCTTGATGATGTCATATTACACACTGCCCCTACAAGCTAAACATACAAGTGCCGCTAAATAGATGGATGCTATCTGGCACAGGCAAAGCACTATTTAGGAGTGTGCAATTACTTCACAGTAATAACTTTGACCAATGATGTTATAAAAGGTTTCATATCATCAGGGCAAATGTGTTTTTTAATTATTTATCTAGCTATCTTAAAGTAGCTACGAGGAACTTTTTTAATATTTCTGAAACGGTCTCTGTGTTCCTCTGATTATCATAAAGCACATGTAACAGCAAACGAGACCATCAGTGCAAAGATTTTTATTTTTATATAGTTTATCTTAATGCCTTTGTCATGGGTATACGCTCACCCAGGAACAACAGCTGGCGTAATAAAAACACTACCGCTTTTGTCCAAAGGGGGACGCTAGAATGAACACAAACTGAATGTTCCTCTGTGCACCTTTAAATAAGATTTTTATTTTTTCACTGATCACGCAACGTTGCACTTTCTGTAGCTGGAACCAGAGCTACAAGAAGTCCTAGTGTTGGGCGCCTGTAGACATTTCAAACACGTTGTTTGTGCGTCGTGTCTCTAGACTTCAAATACATTTTTAAAATACAAAAATGAAGAAATATTTTAAATGTGTAGCGCGGAGCAGGATGTTTACCCTCCGTCTGCATGCTTTACGTTGTTTAAATATCTATGGGTAGTCCACACACACACACACACACACACACACACACACACACACACACACACACACACACACACACACACACACACACACACACACCAGGTGCCAATTTTATATTGACTAGTAATTAATTCTACTCTTCTCTCTACATTCATTATTTGATCATTGTATGAAGTGTATTTCCTCTCATTTTAACTACTGGTGTATCCTGTCTGGAGTTTCTGCTGTAATTATATCAGTCTGATTGGAGCTGACATCCTAGGTGTGGGCCATCCTGGAAGCTCCCAAACTCAGATTAGCATTGATGTCATCAAGAACCAAACTTGATTGGTCCATGGTCATTCTACCTATCTGACC
>CM049401.1:33600071-33612571 GCA_026929865.2 Hyperoplus lanceolatus
CATGCTGAAAAATACCCAGATGTCCTATTATATCCGGTGGTGATTTTGTATGTGGAAATTAGCAGCTTTTTTTTGGGAGATTCTGACCCACAATCCACTGCAGCAGAAGTTACATCACATGGACTGAGCCTCCCAGTGAAACCAACCAGCGATGAGACGGCTATATAAGCAAGAGGCAAGTTCAAGGAGCCATGTTAGGATGAAATAAATTACTAAAAGTATGTTCTAATTGTAGCATACTGCATGCTAACTAATGCTGGGCTTACACTACACGACTTTTCACGCGATTTGACAGTCGCGGACCATCTTCCAATGTCGGACTGAAATCACAGGAGTCGTGCTGGAGTTATGTCGCGCGCCCGTAATCTCAGTCATTTGGTGTAAGGTGGTCTTCTGACCCGATTTCAGCCAGTCTTCTCCCCGTCTTGACGTTCCGACATTATCAAACAGGTTTATCGTTAGTCTTAAGGGGTTGGCTCAAGCGAAATGACGTAAACACTGTCACACTGTCTCCTGCACCAAGCACGACGCAGGAGGAGCGGCATTAGTCGCGACCTGTGTCCGCCTGTGCAGGCATTTATTTCGGACACTTTCACGTAGCAGCATCGGCTGGAGAACCAGGCTGACACGCGCAACCTGAACACTCTACCGTCAAATACAGGGTTAGGAGTTAAAGTTATTGGGGGACGAGATCAGCAAATAAAGAAAATAACTAAAGGAAGTCCCCCGCTCGGAATATTGAATTAACCTTTTTTTTTATTAAATAATCACTATCGCGATTGCGGAAGTAATATTAATCTCAAAAGGAATCTAGTTGTAGTCTTGCAGTATGAGACGCCCTGTCTTTTCAACATCTCACTCTGTGACTGAAAACTACTGACTAGTTGTCTTCAGGTGTGAGTTGATTGTCTTTAGATGTGAGAGGGTTTCAGTCTTTTCAAAGTCCTCTAGTGGAAGCCCAGCATAACTAACATACTTTGTATGACCAGCTGTAGTATGTAGAATAGTAAAAAAGATAGATAGAGTATGTGTTTGGAACATAGTGTGCGTGCCAGTGATTTTTTCTTTTTGTTCAGTGTTGAAGTGGTTGTGCTCTTGTCACTCGATCAGCATCTGTCTGTCTCTAGGCCTTTCCACTGATAACACAATCAGCCAATCACACGACAGCAGGGAATCGGTAGTGACAACATGGCGGCCGCTTGCTTTCACAAGAGGCCCTGGCACCAGATGAAAAAAAAAGATTAAAAAACGAACAAGACTAAACGTGCTCTGTTATGTAAGGGAGAGAGATAACATACATTCTGCTACACAGGTATTTCACACTAGACCGGCCAATGCACAGTGGAGCTAGTGTACTGTGGGCTACTTTAAGGGGCTTAAAGAGGGGGCCCATATGTTCACTTCAGGGTCAGTATGTGTGCAATGCAAAAACATATATCTATCATTTCAGCTATCAGATGAAAAGACGGATTGATTTACACAAAGTAGTATTTATTGTTCTTACCTGCCCAGGGACTACAGGTGGAAAATAGCAGTTTGCTCAAACCTGGTACAATGCATCTCTCATTGGCTCTAAACAAGACTCATGTTACTCTTGTACATTGTCCCTGTTTAAATAAAGTTACATTGCAAAGTTCACTGTCAAAGTTATGCCAGTTTTTTTTTTCAATTCAACCGATTCTTAATCACAATTTTGAACTATTTTTCATACGGGCCTATATATTTTTTTTTAAATATATTTTTTTGGCATTTTTATGCTTTATTGACAGTTTAGAGACAGAGTTGAAATGGGGCAGAGAGGGGAGTGACATGCAGAGACCCGGGTCCGCTGCTGGCCGAGGCCCGTGTGGGGGGGTGGGTGGGGGGCGCCTACCAACTGAGCTAAGGGCGCCCCCATTTTTCATATTCTTAATTCACATTTGTGTCATAAATAGCTACCAAATAAAGATTCTTCAAGAGCTTGTATTGTTATAAAATGTATATACGTCTTGATATGGCAGAACTTTTTATGTTATTTAACTAAATCAGTCCATCTCATTAAAACAATAAACATTTGATGTTAAAATGACTTTTTTTTTCCACATCAAGCCTGGTTTGGAACAATATATTTAGTTCAGCAACAAGCACATTTACTGCACTAGCACTGTTTCATTGACACAATCTTAAAATCTCCTCTCTTCAATAGCTATCAAAACTAACGGTTAAGAGCATTTAAGTAGGTTAAATGTAATGTAGACATGGTGTTATCACGTTGTCCGTCTGTCTGTCCGGGACATTCTTGTGAACGCAATATCTCCAGAATGCTTTGAGGGATTTTCTTCAAACTTCTCTCTCTCTCTCTCTCTCTCTCTCTCTCTCTCTCTCTCTCTCTCTCTCACTCTCTCCAAATGTCCACTCTGACTCAAAGATGAACCGAATAGAGTTTGGAGGTCAAAGGTCAAATGTCCGGGTCACTGTGACTTCAAATCTTGCGAGTACAATATGTTAAGAATGCATCGACGAATTTTGTCTATATTTAGAACAAACTTACACAAGGAGGTCAAAGGTTACTGTGACCTTCCATATTGGCTGTGTTGTAAAAGCCCTACTAACCTCCTCCCTCCTACATAGGCCTACTCAACATGTTTATACTACATACTGTCTACTTAACTATCGATTGACTATGCGAGGTTCGTTGGATCGTTTACACTGAAGTATACAGAAGCAATAAAGAATTTTGAAAAAAACTTCCATGTCGTTTGAAAAGACGCAATGCACTGTGGGGCGGTTGAGTAGGAAAAAGTATCCTATCGATCCATACGCAAAATCTTCCTGGAAGTAAGTACATATCCGGGCATTTCTCGCCTACACAAACTCGCATACACAACCGTCACATACTCAAATTGACGTCAAAATGAGTACGAGTAGGACGTTAGTGTCAGTATGGCTTTAGAACCATAGTATATCTTCTTAGGAGCTTTACCTTCTTCAAAGCATTGACTACCATCACTGGACTTTCTCTGTTGGGCAATTGTTCCGCTAATGTAGTTCTAGTTACCCTGGAAACAGAATCTCATGTAAATTCTGGGTTTGTTGAATGAATGGCATTATACCATAGTCTGTGTGAATACTCTATTCTGATTGGCTGGAGTACATTCCATGGCTGCGCGTCGGACAGTTCTCGCCTCCACGGTGTCCATTAACTCCTGATACCTGGACACCTCGTCGGGCATTAACCCTTACTTGTTCTGAAAGACTAGTGTACCTGCATCTGTATGTACAACAAGTTATCACGGTTTGTTTTCCGGAAGGATCGCAAAGAAAACATTGTATTGTTCGGGGAGAGTTGTTTATACTACACATGTCTGTACATCTTCACAGACACAGACAGAGAGACAGACACAGAGACAGACACAGACACAGAGACAGACAGACACAGACAGAGAGACACAGACAGACAGAGACAGACACAGACAGAGACACAGACACAGAGACAGACACAGACACAGACAGAGACAGACACAGAGACAGACACAGACACAGACACAGAGACAGACACAGACACAGAGACAGACACAGAGACAGACACAGAGATAGACACAGACACACAGACACAGACAGACACAGACAGACACAGAGACAGACAGACACAGAGACAGACACAGAGACAGACACAGAGACACAGACACAGACACAGACACAGACACAGACACAGAGAGACACAGACACAGACAGAGACACAGAGACAGACACAGAGACAGACACAGACACAGACACAGACAGAGAGACACAGACACAGAGACAGACACAGAGACAGACAGACACAGACAGACACAGAGACAGACACAGACACAGACACAGACACAGACACAGACAGACACAGACAGACACAGACACAGAGACAGACACAGACACAGACACAGAGACAGACACAGACACAGACACAGACACAGAGACAGAGACAGACACAGAGACAGACACAGAGACAGACACAGACACAGATACAGACACACAGACACAGACACAGACACAGAGACACAGACAGAGACAGAGACAGACACAGACACAGACACAGAGACAGACACTGACACAGACACAGACACAGACACAGACACAGACACAGAGACAGAGACAGACACAGAGACAGACACAGACAGACACAGAGACAGACACAGACACAGACACAGACACAGACACAGAGACAGAGACAGACACAGAGACAGACACTGACACAGACACAGAGACAGAAACAGACAGACACAGAGACAGAGACAGACACTGACACAGACACAGAGACAGAGACAGACACAGACACAGAGACAGAGACAGACACAGACACAGACACAGAGACAGAGACAGACACAGAGACAGACACTGACACAGACATAGAGACAGAAACAGACACAGACACAGAGACAGAGACAGACACAGACACAGAGACAGACACAGACACAGACAGACACAGACACAGACACAGACAGACACAGACACAAACACAGACACAGACACAGACACAGACACAGAGACAGGCACAGACACTGTTGCTATCTCGTATTGTTTTAAAACCCTTGTAAACTGTAAAAGCCAAATACACAACAGCCTTCTAACTATGTCATGTGTGGAGTTAGTTTCATGATAGTAAAGCATCTGAAAAGAGTGACAGGCATATTTATCAATCCAAATGAAAGATATTGTCATTTAAGTTTAATAAGTTTAACAAAAATTCGGTTTAGATGAGGCTACGGGCTATAAGCTCTGGTTCTTATGACACAATAAGTATTTTGAACCAATCACAGCGGTTCTCTGTTCAAACGTTCTATAAAAACAATGATTGTTCCCATGGAGACAGTTTGCTACGGTCACGCCCACACAGTCCTGTCAAACGGACTCTAGACTGTTAAAAAACATTTTTTTTTAAAGGTGCAGTGTGTAATATGACATCATCAAGAAAGTTCTACAAAGTTCTAGAATGCAACGCTCCCTGGGTAACCCCAACCCTTTAGAATGATAACAGAAGCTACAGTGGCCTTCAAGGACAAGAACAATTCTAAATGTTAAACAATGCACCTGATGATATTCCAACTATGACACTTTCAAGATGGCGGCACAAGGCCTTGGTCCAAAATATGCAGAAATATGGACATATATGAGACCCTTTCTAAGGGAAAAAATAATAATTCAAAAAAAAAATTTCAGCTATTATGCACTAAATTAAATGTACTTATGGATATTATAATTACTTTCTACAAAATCTGCTAGGAAATAAAACCCAAATTCTACACACTGCAGCTTTAACTATGTTTTATAATGTTTATGAAAATGTATTTTTAAATTAGATTTTTGGTAAAAGCTTATTGAGACGCCTGCAACTTTGATATTCATATATATGTTTTTATTATTATTATTATTATTATTATTATTATTATTATTATTATTATTATTATTATTATTATTATTATTATTATTATTTTAGACCAATTTTCCAGAGATTTTAAGTGTTTTGTGTCAATAAAAAAACCTTTATCTCAACTTCTGAAGCACTTACATCAACTAAACCTTTCCATAATCATTCTCAGCACTATTCTGAAGGTTACTACAGAAGGATTTGTTCATATGTTGTTAATTGTCTGATGTATGATACCTGTACATAGTAATTTTTGATTTATAAAAAAAAATAAAAAATGCTGAATCCATAATCTGTTCTGTTAAAACGTTGGACACTTATATGCAGTAAATACGAACTAAGGATTTGAACTCTTCTGTGTGACTTAGCTCTAGGCTAAACAGTGAACGGCAGGTATGGGAATGTTGTTTATCTCCTAACCTGTCTACCGCTCAGATCTCTATCTATCTGTGTGGCACAACGGGGCGTTGACGTCTTACAAAAACTAAGTCAACTGTAAGTGATTGGTTATAAGATCCTCGGGGCTACCATCCGTAAATCACTCGAACAACCGCTCAAATATTTGTTTTTCACGGTTTTTTGTGAAGATTTTTGTCATTTTTATGAGTTCAAACAATTTCTTAAAATACATTTACATTAAAAAAATGTGTTTTTCGTCTTGATAGATGTATTTTAGAGGGAGCAATAAGGCGAGAACAATTTTAAAAGTGCTTCGGGGCTATGAGGGCGGTTGCGGTTTTTCTTCGAAGGAGTCAATGATAAAATTCTTGGAACAGTGTAGCACCTGACAGCGTATCTTGGCAGCCAATCAGTGAAGAGGTTGCATACCTGCCTGGAGCCTTGAGACTTCAGGGTTAGTCACATGTCACACATATCACACAACCATCAGAAGAATGTATAAATTATGGATGGTGACATGACGTGTGCTAGATAAGAAATTGTGACATTTCTAAGAAAAAAATAATTTAAACCTGCAGTGTGTAGAATTTTGGGTTTCATTTCCTAGCAGATTTTGTAGAAAGTAATTATAATATCCATGAGTACATTTAATTTAGTGCATAATAGCTGATTTTTTTTTTTGAATTATAATTTTTTTCCTTAGAAAGGGTCTCATATATGTCCATATTTTTGCATATTTTGGACCAAGGCCTAGTGCCACCATCTTGAAAGTGTCATAGTTGGAATGTCATCAGGTGCATTGTTTAACATTTAGAATTGTTCTTGTCCTTGAAGGCCACTGTAGCTTCTGTTATTATTCGAAAGGGTTGGGGTTACCCAGGGAGCATTGCATTCTAGAACTTTCTTGATGATGTCATATTACACACTGCACCTTTAAAACGAGGAAAGTTGTTGAAAACTGTTTTTTGGGAGCCATAACAAACAATCACCAATCAAACTATATTTATTTATTTATTTTTAAAGATTTTTTTTTGGCATTTTCAAGCTTTATCAGATAGTACAGAGTTGAAATGGGGAGACAGAGAGAGAGAGAGAGAGAGAGAGAGAGAGAGAGAGAGAGGGAGGGGGATGACCTGCAGTAAAGGTCCACGGGTCGGACTTGAACCCGCGACGACTGCAACGAAGGCCGGAGCCGATATGATACACGCTCTATCCACTACACCACCGGAGCGCCCAATCAAACTTTATTTATAGAGCACTTTTCATACAAGTAAATGTAACACAAAGTGCTTAAAACACCCAATCCCCCCCCACCCCACCACACACCCCGATATATTCATACACGCAAAAACAATCATTAGGAATAATACAATAGAATACAATCTTGGACAACTGATGGGTATTGACATGACAAAAACACGTGTTGGTAGATGTGTATCTAACATATACATTCAATTGGATTGGAAGTAGGCAAGGCAAGGCAAGGCAAGTTTATTTATATAGCACAATTCAGACACAAGGCCACTCAAAGTGCTTTACAGGGGCAAGATTAGAATACATAAAACACATTATAAAACATTTAAAAGCGAATAAAAGAAGCAAAAAAGCAAATAAAAGAAGCAAATAAAATGAAAATTGCAGGTTAAAATGGAAACAAAAAAGTCTTCAGACTCGATTTAAAAGAACTGAGAGTTGCAGCAGACCTCAAGTTCTCTGGGAGTTTGTTCCAGAGAGTAAGTAAAAAGTGGTAACAGACTCAAAACCAGGTATGAAGTAATACATTTAAAAGTAATCTGTGTAGTTTTGCAAACATTTTATAGCGTTTAATTCAATGCATGACTTCTAAAAATGTTGTCTATACTGTGTTAACTAACTGCATCTTTGAGCTCTGTGTAATTCATTCTTGAAGGGGTTAAAAGGTGACCATATGTTGTGTCAATGTTTGTTTTTGCCGCTCCCAAATGGCAAAAAATATTATAGCAGCTTTAATTTTTTTTTTCAACCATATTTGAATTTTACCATTAGTATTATATTAAATGTGCTACGAGGAACTTTTAAATATTTCTTAAACAGTCTAGTTTTTCCTCTGATGATCATAAATGACATGTAACAGCAAACGAGACCATCAGTGCAAAAGAATGCTATTTTTATATAGTTTTTCTTTATGCCTTTGTCATGGGTATACGCTCACCCAGGAACAACAGCTGGCGTAGTAAAAACACTACCGCTTTCGTCCAAAGGGGGCGCTAGAATTAAGTTCCTCGGAGCACCTTTAAAGATGGAGAACATAGTTTACATGGAACACTTATTCAGATGTATACTAAACCTTACAATATGTGTGTCTATGCTTTTGTTTGTATTTTGATGCGCGTCTATTCATGCCATTACAGTAGCAGTGCCCTTGTTCTTTTAGCTAATTTTCAAGCCCCGGTACCGTAACAGCATGGGTAGATGTGCACTATAGTTTCTGGCTTTGCCCAAGTTTTTCAACTGATTTCTACAGAACCGCTCATCCAAATAAGTCCATATTCAACACTGTGCAACCTTGGAACCTCAGCAACACACCCAGCAAGTAATAATGACCATACATGGTAACACTTTATAATAACTATCCATTGTAACTTGTTAATAGATCATTAGTAAACTCTTAATTAATGATTATTAATGATTTGTTAAGTGTTTGTTAGCAGTTTGTTAAGGATTTATAACAATGGTAGATAGTTAATAGCTTAATAACTGAATCAGTTCATCTGGGAGGTAATCCGAGATTAACTGATCACGTCACGTTCAAGTCCATGGCATGCACAGTGTGTATTGAGTTTATTTAAAAATATTTGAAAATGGGGCTGCCCTCAGTTGCCCATGCACTGTGTATAGCCTATAGCCTATTTCAGCCTCGTCGGTATCTCGGATTACCTCCCAGATGAACTGATTCAATTATTAAGCTATTAACTATCTACCATTGTTATAAATCCTTAACAAACTGCTAACAAACACTTAACAAATCATTAATAATCATTAATTAAGAGTTTACTAATGATCTATTAACGAGTTACAACGGATAGTTTTTATAAAGTGTTACCATACATTTATTTTATATAGCGCTTTTGAAGGTACTCTTAGTCTTACTCTGTCTTGAAGACACTTTACAATAAAATGAGTAAAGGGAGGGTTCTGCAATGGACGTTTAAAGTATATCGGATCAACGGTTGAAGAGAAAGTCTAAATACAGACAGACAGACAGACAGACAAACAGACAGACAGACAGACAGACAGACAGACACACACACACACACTCACTCACATACACACACACACACACACACACACAGACGTCTTTCTTCACAGGTAGATGTACGAGGTATGTGTAGGGTTCACCTAGAGCGCACATAGCGTGAAGGAGCTCCTGAATGCAACCGCTGAAAGACTCACACAGGGGAGAATAGCGCGGTAACGTATGAGTTCTACTGACATGGGCCTTTTATTTAAAACACTAAGAAATGCATAGGATCCTAATTGACCATTTTCAATGCAGAAATACAACAAATTATCTATATTGTTCATGGTTTTCCTGTATAACAAAAGGGTTAAAAGGTGAAAGTGAGGTCAATTTAGACTTCCAAACCTCCCATGTTGTGAGCCAGGCCCGTCCATACAAATGTCTGGGCCCCTGAAAAGGTCTAATCAACGGGCCTTGCTTTACTTGTATCAATGCATTCAATCATCAATGCAAGCTGACCCTGCGTTCCAATCCCCATACTTCCCTACTATTCAGTATGCCAGAAAAAGATTTAGGATGTCCCAATACATGCAATTGTAGTATGCTGAAAATGCACAAATGCCCCACTAACTCCAATAGCATTTTGGAGTATTGGTCTTTATTCTTGACATTTCTCGACATTATAAAAAAAAAAAAACCTTCCTTATCTGATTTTGTTTTCTCTCCTGTCTGTGGCCCTAAAACTCTTCTGTACTTTAGTATGTAGTGTAGTAAAAAAAAAAAAAAAAGTATGTGATTTGGAATGCAGGGTAAACCTCAAAAACAGGCTCATTTAGTCTGTAGTATGGAAGTGGAAGTCAAATGTATATGTGACGCATATGGACTTCTGACACATAACGCAAGGCACCACATGCACACACACACACACACATAGCGATAGAACACTTATTTAGTTGACCTTTTGACCTTGCAAGCAAAAGTTACGGGGGGGGGGGACAAACTCAGACTATTTTAAGGTTTTTCAAGATGAAGTAGGATATGTGTTACTCAAGTAACAATAATTACAATGGCTACTTTTGTTATGATAAGTAACAGTGAATATTATAGTTAAAATGGTGCTCGGAGGAAATTTCAGTTTTTGTTAATCCTTGTACCCCCTTTGGACAAAAGCGCTAGTGTTTTTACTAAGCCATCTGTAGTTCCTGGGTGAGCGTATACCCATGACAAAGGCATTAAGAAAAACTATATAAAAATAGCATTCTTTGCACTGATGGTTTCGTTTGCTGTTAGATTTCATTTATGATCGTCAGAGGACAAATGAGACTGTTTCAGAAATATTTAAAAAGTTCCTCGTAGCTCCTTTAAAATACAGTTTAACTTAGTTAGATTCTTGTCTTTCCAAAAGACCATGGGTGTAGGATATGCCTATGCAAAGAAAACACAAAGGTACCCGCATCCACCTGCATGAATAGAAAAGGGATATACTATAGGTTTACCCTTATACAGACAAGGGGAGCCTCTCCAAGCTGTCATGAACTTTTAGCTTTCTGAACTGTTTGGAAGGCAAATCTGTCACTATGTTCAAAAACTGTCAGTCCTAGAGAAAGGGGGCATTTTTAGGAATGTTAAAAATGTTTCCGGGGGTTAGCATGTCTTTACAGGGGGACGGGGGGGAAGTTGAGAAATTAAGGAGAAATGTTCATGTCAATAGGAACACACTGCCGCCTCCTTGACCCCGTCCGCTTGTCATAACTGAAGTCTAGAGTCACGCTCCGGTGCAACACGCAAACTGATAGGCCATCAGGGCAGCAGGAGGCTGGTCCAACCGGCTCCATATCAGACTCACTCATCTGTTGTACATAGAGTGTGTGTGTGTGTGTGTGTGTGTGTGTGTGTGTGTGTGTGTGTGTGTGTGTGTGTGTGTGTGTGTGTGTGTGTGTGTGTGTGTGTGTGGGGGGGGGGTAAAAGCATTTGGCATTTATTCTCTTTGTAAGCATTGTTATCTATTTTTCGATTTTAAAAAAAAGTTATATTACAGTGTCCTGCCCAGGGGCACAACAACCATGACACAGGTGGCAGGAAGGGGATCGAACCGCCAACCCTTTGATCATTGGTCGACCCGCTCTACCACCTGAGCCACGGTCGCCCGAAACCAAGTTTTTCTTCTCTAATCAGATAAAATACTGTTAATATAAATCAGTCACTGCAATTAAAGACTGCAGAAAATAAAAGGGATTTGCCCTAGATCAGGCATTTCACAAACCTGTCAGCTCGCAAAATACCCACCCAAATAGAAATGAACCAACCGGCCCTTAAATTCTGCTCTTACTGAGATCATTTGACTAGATATAATCTAATAATTCATTAGGGCATGTTACGTTAGATGGCATAACTGTGACCTCACTGCTGCATTACAGACAACTGAAGTGTCAAGAATTAACTATAAAGTTACAATTAATAAGGCAACTAAGTGTAAGTGATTCCCTGCACTGCCTAAGGTGTGTTGACTCAAGAAGCAACGCACAGTGCACAAAGTACAAACCCATTAATCATGTTTGAAATGTCAGTGTCATGAGAGAGAGAGAGATGGGGGGGAGGGAGAGAGAGAGAGAGCTTTAGGGGAGAGAGTTCACCTGTAGGTTGGAAGAGAGAGAGAGACAGAGAGAGATGGAGAGGGAGAGGGAGAGAGAGAGAAAGAGAGAGAGAGAAGAGAGGGGGAGAGAGAGGGAGAGAGAGAAAGAGAGAGAGGGAGAGAGAGAGAGAGAGAGAGAGAGAGAGAGAGAGAGAGAGAGAGAGAGCGGTTTAGGGCCGAGAGTTCACCTGCAGGTTGGTAGAGGGAGAGAGAGCGAGAGAGAGAGGGGGAGAGATTATAATTTTGAAAGCTTGTTCATTGATACAGTAGTATTTATATACAGTTGACATACAGCAGGGGGCAATGTTTGTGCTCTAACCACACCACAGCGCCCCCCAACATGGGAGTCTTTGAAAGGAGTATATATATATTCGTCTGTCCTATTTCTAAAACTAGATCTAATTAAAGGTGCAGTGCGTAATATGACATCATCAAGAAAGTTCTAGAAAGTTCTAGAATGCAACGCTCCCTGAGTAACCCCACCCCTTTAGAATAATAACAGAAGCTACAGTGGCCTTCAAGGACAAGAACAATTCTAAATTTTAAACAATGCACCTGATGACATTCCAACTATGACACTTTCAAGATGGCGGCACTAGGCCTTGGTCCAAAATGTGCAGAAATATGGACATATATGAGACCCTTTCTAAGGGAAAAAAATATTATTAAAAAAAAAATGTTCAGATTAAATTAAATGTACTTATGGATATTATAATTACTTTCTACAAAATCTGCTAGGAAATAAAACCCAAAATTCTACACACTGCAGGTTTAAATTAAATAACTAATAATAATAATAATAATAATAATAATAATAATAATAATAACAATAACAATAACAATAATAATAATAATAGACACATTTT
>CM049401.1:33620071-33647571 GCA_026929865.2 Hyperoplus lanceolatus
GCATTAGTTTGCACTGACACAAACTTCCTCCTACTTCACCCCTACAGACGCCAAGAAGTTCAAATATCTTGTTAAATGTCTATACCTGATGTATTTTAATCTTGATGTATGTTATGCCCCTGTAAAGCACTTTGAATGGGCCTTGTGTCTGAATTGTGCTATAGAAATAAACCTGCCTTGCCTTGACTTACATCCTACTTCACCCCTACAGACCCCAAGAAGTTGAAATATCTCCTGGAGCCCCCCGTCTACCCTGAAGTGGTCGGGCCGAGAGGCGGTAACGTCACTCTGCCATGTCTCCTGATCTCAAAACCAAACAACTACAAAGTCAAATGGACCAAGCTGGAGCCAGAACACGTCGGACCGGAGAACATTATCATGATGTCCAACGCTAACGATTTCAAGTCGTACGGACGTCTGGGGCCGAGGGCGTGTCTCCGCAAAGCCCACGCCATGGACGCCTCGCTGCAGCTCAGCTTCCTGGAGCTGGACGACGGAGGAACGTACCGCTGTGAACTTATCGACGGCATCGAGGACGAGAATGTTGAGATTACTCTGAGGATTGAAGGTAACTGAAGCCATTGGCGGTCCAGTGTTTAAAGCTGGGGTATGTGATTTCTGATTGGTCAAAATTAACATGAGCTGTACACTTTGACCAATCAGAGCAAGGCTCCGATTCTCTGTTCTTATTGGCTGTTGGGACTGTCCATTCACTTTGGCACGACTATGTTGGTGTAGAGCGTGTCAGGGAGGGACCATAGGGGAGGGACCAAAGAGAACAAGTGGAGCGGTTGAGGTATTTGGATTCGAATCTCTGGCTGTGTTCGGAGAGCCATACTAGCATCCTACATCCTACATACTCACCATCTATGTACTGCATACTGTCTACTCAAAGATCGATTGTGTATGCGAGCTGTGTCGAAACGTTTTCAGTTGAAGTATACTCAAGCAATGAAGAATTTCTTCTTCTTCTTGTAAGATTCAGGCAGTTAAGACGCTGTTTAGCATATAACCGCCCTCTACAGGTTAGATATTGAACTAGATTTTTACAGTCCTGTGTTCATCATCTGTGTTTTGGACCTCTTATGTTTTGAGGCGGAGGATCCCTCCGACGCTCTCTGTCCGGCTCATCAGACAGCACTCAGCTGTCTGTGAGTTGAGCTGGACGAGCCGCGGTGTGTGGAACAGCGATCTGTTCTGCTATCTCTCCACTATCAGACTCACTTCACTCATTTCACTTAGTGACTCTAATGTTGTTAGGTATTTATCTTCATCTCTTATCTATTGTAAGAGTTTATTAATCACTGCACGTACAGTTGTCAGATCGCAGACCCCAAACAATGTCGTTCATTTTCCGGGGCGGTTAGAATTGACCCAGTGCATTGTGGGGCGGTTGAGTAGGAAAAGTATACAATCGATTCATACCCAAAATCTTCCCGGAAGTTAGTACTCATCCGGGAATTTCTCGCATACCCAAACTCGCATACCCAACCGTCACATTCTCAAATTGAAGTCAAAATGAGTATGAGTAGGACGTTAGTATGGCTTTCCGAACACAGCCTCTATCCCAACTGCCATTTTCTCCCCAAATCCTCCACCCCAGCTTTAAAGAACACCTATTATGCTTTTTCATCTTTTCTGACCTATACATGCTGTTATAATGTTATACAGTCATGCTAAATGATACCAAAGTGACAGATAATGACGTACTTTGCATTTTAGACAAATTCTGGAGGTGTAGAGGTATTTTTCTCGGATTTTACATGCTACTATTAATACCCATTTTAAAAGTGCAAGAACATAAATTAAAACTCTCTTTCTGAAACTGAACTGTTTCTGTGTCGTGCAATTGGGTTCTCGTCTGCCATTTTGTATAAACCTGACTAAACAATCTGGCAAAAGACTGAGGGAAATGGACTGGGATATATACTGAGAGGCTGATGAGGAGCATGTGAGTATGGGGCAGGCCAGGTGAATGTAATACACAGCTAGTGCAGAGCAGGAGGGAGTGGCAGGGTCTGAAATGACATGAGTTACCCTGCGTTCCAAATCGCATACTCTTTCTTTTTTCTATTCTACATACTACATCCGACGATAAAAATAATCTAGTTAGGATGCAGTATGCTACAATTGGGACATACTTTTACTCCTTTATTTCATCATAACATTGCGCCTTGATCTTGCCTCTTGCTTTTATATCCTGAAGTATCTGAAGTTGTGACAGTTCCAAATAACGTACTTACATCCTAAACCTATTTCTGGCATACTAAATAGTATGGAAGTATGGAAGTATGGGGATTGGAACGCAGGGATAACTTTATTGTTTATTTCCCAGGTGTGGTGTTCCCATATCAGAGTAAGAATGGCCGTTACAGATTCACCTTCCACGAGGCGAAGACGGCTTGTGCTGAACAAGACGGCACATTGGCCTCATACAAGCAGATCTACAGAGGTAAGGCACACACACACACACACACACACACTCGCACATACATATACACACACACACACACTTACACATACACACACTCATTCACGCTCTCTCTCACACACACACACACACACACTGTGCAAAGGGGTTTATTATTTCTAACACATAATGGTGAATTATCCTTAACAGTGTGCATTAGTGAGAAATAACAGACCGCAGAATGCCGATAATGTAACACAATTTCTGAACCAATACCGTGATAACATTTTGCCCATAATGTAATGAGTTATTACATAATGGGCTGGTTCCAATACCGTGATAACATTTTGCCCATAATGTAATGAGTTATAACATAATGGGCTGGTTCCAATACCGTGATAACATTTTGCCCATAATGTAATGAGTTATAACATAATGGGCTGGTTCCAATACCGTGATAACATTTTGCCCTTAATGTAATGAGTTATAACATAATGGACTGGTTCCAATACCGTGATAACATTTTGCCTATAATGTAATGAGTTATAACATAATGGGCTGGTTCCAATACTGTGATAACATTTTGCCCATAATGTAATGAGTTATTACATAATGGGCTGGTTCCAATACCGTGATAACATTTTGCCCATAATGTAATGAGTTATAACATAATGGGCTGGTTCCAATACCGTGATAACATTTTGCCCATAATGTAATGAGTTATTACATAATGGGCTGGTTCCAATACTGTGATAACATTTTGCCCATAATGTAATGAGTTATAACATAATGGGCTGGTTCCAATACCGTGATAACATTTTGCCCATAATGTAATGAGTTATAACATAATGGGCTGGTTCCAATAGTAAGGGAAAGTGTCACGAAATTGTGATACTTTATAACCAATAAATCAAACTTAAATGAAGTGATATGATGGAATTATAACATTCAGAAATGGTTCAGAAATGTTATTACGTTATTGACAAAAATAATAAATATTTAATTTTTTTTTACTATGGAAAAGGGGTATACATTTTGTTGATTGTATTTTTATGCTTTTCATTTAGTTTTGTATTGTTTTTGATATGTCTGAAATAAAAATAAAAGAAAGAAAGAAAGAAAGAAAGAAAGAAAGAAAGAAAGAAAGAAAGAAAGAAAGAAAGAAAGAAAGAAAGAAAGAAATTACTACATGATCCTCATTCATTATATTGAGTATGGATTCATGTGTATTTATCGGACTTTATTTATTGCTTCTGTATACTTCAGTGTAAACAGTCCGACGAACCTCGCATACACAATCGATGGTTAAGTAGATAGTATGTAGTATGTACATCTTGAGTATGTAGGATTTACAATAAAAATGGGGAAAACATCTTTAAGTTATTGTCCATTATTACGTTATTTGTTGGTACATATTTCTCTTTAATCTCCCCATGTCTCCTATACTTACTTACTGGGAGTTTTTTCTCAGCCGAGCTAAGGGTCTAAGGGCAGAGATAGATAGATAGATAGATAGATAGATAGATAGATAGATAGATAGATAGATAGATAGATAGATAGATAGATAGATAGATAGATAGATAGATAGATAGATAGATAGATAGATAGATAGATAGATAGATAGATAGATAGATAGATAGATAGAAGATCGATAGATAGATAGATAGATAGATAGATAGATAGATAGATAGACAGACAGACAGACAGACAGACAGACAGACAGATAGATAGATAGATAGGGTGTCATACTGTATGGAATGTAAAGCCCACTGAGGCAAATGTCTATTTGTGACATCGGGCTATACAAATAAAACTGATTTTGATTTGATCTTATTTGATTCCTACAGCGTGGACAGATGGTCTGGACTGGTGTAATGCGGGCTGGCTGCATGATGGGACGGTGGTGTACCCCATCATCCACCCGCGCGAGGCCTGTGGAGGGGGGTCGCTGCCGGGCATACGCAACTACGGACCCAAGGACAAGAACCAGGATCGATTTGATGCCTTCTGCTTCACATCCAAGACGTCTGGTAAGGTCTCAATGGGGTTAAAAGTTTAGTTAAAGGAATACTTACACCCATACGGAACCGCCGTTCTATCAATATGAAATCGCTATTATGATATAATGAATTAGGTTTTTCTTCCCTCAGTCTTTCCTCAGTCTTTCCTTGGCCCAGCTGTCCTGTTAATCCCAACCCTACATTTTACCATGCGTGATGTCACACATGGGAAAATGTAGGGTTAGACAGTGAGAACATAAAACACTCTTTCTGCCTTTTCTCAGGCTAGGATGAACCGATTTCTAAAATGTTTTGCACATTTATACTACATAGGATCTCAGAGTTCAACACACCTTCATATATCCACCGGTGAAGCAGGTCTTTAAGGGTCAGGGTTAGGCGGTAGTGGTCAGAGCGTCCCCCCCCACCCCAGGCCCTGCAGCAGACCCGGGTCAGAAAATTCAGAGCAACAATGTTTGTAATAAACTGCAGAGATGTCTTCATGTTCTTATTTGTATGAATGTCAACTCTGTGTGGCAACAATCTGGCCTTCAGTAGCTACGCCGCGAGAGTGGGATTGATAGTAGGTCGACTAATGGCAATAGAATCAATAAAACTAAATGGAAAATGTCATCAGTGGGAAAATAGTTGGCAGCTCCGTCCCTGAGAACGTACAGTGGCAAATGAGTCAGAACAAAAGATTCATTCAAGAAATCCATTTCAAACAAAACACTGTCCTCATGTTTAAAGGTGGAGTCAGCAATTGTTGTCAAAATCCAGTGTTAATACACAGCCTAGGCTCTGTAAACGGGCATGTTGCTATAGCTACGGTGGGCCTCCTTTGTTAACATACCGGTTTATAGATCCTAGGCTGTGCATTAACACCAGATTTTTTTTTGTTCAGCGCGCACACAGTACAGACAGGTAGTGGATCATGAGGAGATATACACACGCAGACAGGTAGGGTCGAGGAGATATCACACATACAGACAGGTAGTGGATCATGAGGAGATATACACACAGTACAGACAGGTAGTGGATCATGAGGAGATATTCACACAGTACAGACAGGTAGTGGATCATGAGGAGATATTCACTCAGTACAGACAGGTAGTGGATCATGAAGAGACATTCACACAGTACAGACAGGTAGTGGATCATGAGGAGATATTCACTCAGTACAGACAGGTAGTGGATCATGAGGAGATATTCACTCAGTACAGACAGGTAGTGGATCATGAGGAGATATTCACTCAGTACAGACAGGTAGTGGATCATGAGGAGATATTCACTCAGTACAGACAGGTAGTGGATCATGAGGGAGACAGAAACACACAGTACAGACAGGTAGTGGATCATGAGGAGATATTCACACAGTACAGACAGGTAGTGGATCATGAGGAGATATTCACTCAGTACAGACAGGTAGTGGATCATGAGGAGATATTCACTCAGTACAGACAGGTAGTGGATCATGAGGAGATATTCACACAGTACAGACAGGTAGTGGATCATGAGGAGATATTCACTCAGTACAGACAGGTAGTGGATCATGAGGAGATATTCACACAGTACAGACAGGTAGTGGATCATGAGGAGATATTCACACAGTACAGACAGGTAGTGGATCATGAGGAGATATTCACTCAGTACAGACAGGTAGTGGATCATGAGGAGATATTCACTCAGTACAGACAGGTAGTGGATCAGAGGAATGGATCATGAGGAGATATTCACTCAGTACAGACAGGTAGTGGATCATGAGGAGACAGACACACAGTACAGACAGGTAGTGGATCATGAGGAGATATTCACACAGTACAGACAGGTAGTGGATCATGAGGAGATATTCACACAGTACAGACAGGTAGTGGATCATGAGGAGATATTCACTCAGTACAGACAGGTAGTGGATCATGAGGAGATATTCACTCAGTACAGACAGGTAGTGGATCATGAGGAGATATTCACTGATTTTGACAAAAAGGGATTTTGACAACAAGCGTTCTCCAGAATCACTGACTTTTTAAAGTATTTTATTTAAAAAAGTAATATTTAGTGCACTCTCAGCTGCATTTTCTGTATGAAGGGTGCTGTACCAATAAAGATTATTATTATTAAAGTATGAAGAAATGTAACTATGAAGCTACAGATTAAAATTCTGTCATCTGCATTTCCATAAACCGCTCCTCCTCTCTTAAGCTCTGTCCCCAACATATCGTGTGTGTGTGTGTGTGTGTGTGTGTGTGTGTGTGTGTGTGTGTGTGTGTGTGTGTGTGTGTGTGTGTGTGTGTGTGTGTGTGTGTGTGTGTATTGTGCTACATAAATAAACTTGCCTTGCCTCTCTCCTCCTCTCTCTATCCCAGGCTCTGTCTCCTACATATCGGGCTCGTTCTCCTCTGTCTGTCTGTCTGTCTGTCTGTCTGTCTGTCTGTCTCTCTGTCCGTGTGTCTGTCTTTCTGTGGTAATGCAATTCACCTCTCTCCTCCTCTCTCTCTCCCAGGCACCGTCTCCTACATTTCGGGCTCGTTCTCCTTCCGTCAGGCGGACCACGCGTGCAGACGTCAGGGGTCCCAGCTGGCCTTAGTGGGACATCTCTACGCCGCGTGGCACTTCCTCCAGTTTGACCGGTGTGACGGCGGCTGGCTGAGAGACGGCAGCGTTCGGTTTCCCATCAGTTTTCCTCGCGAGCGCTGTGGGGGGGCGACAGAGGCAGGGGTGCGCTCGTTCGGATTCCCCAATAAGAGTATGCATCTCTACGGGGCCTATTGCTTTAGGTAGCCTGACATTTTAAAGTTATAGTGCGTGATTTTTTTCATATAAAGTATATGAATGTCAGTTTTAAGATGTTGCCAAAATGAGTTGATACAAAGTTGATTAAGCCCTATCAGCGCCACAAAACTCTCTGGATTTCTCAGTATGGCAGCGTTTACAAACTGGTGTCCCCCCCTCCTCCCCCTCCAGACACTAGTGCAGGAGCTCAGAAAAATCCCAAGAAGAGCCCAAGAAATTTTTCAGTTGTTGATTCTACTGCTAAGAAAAAAACCTGGACGTACAGCAGAAGGTATAAAATCCATGTGCCATCACTGAAGGCTTTACTTCATGTAGATGCACCGACAGACAGTGTTGTTGTAATTCCTCAGAATTCCTCGTGGGGGGCAACAGAAGTTACGCACTATAGCTTGAAAGCTCTCTGAAATATTTGAGTTGTGGTAAAACAAAATGCGTTGTTTCGTTTGGAATCCACAGACCAATTTGACATGCAACAGAATTGGCAGAATGTAAGATTATGGTATAAAACATGTCACACATACACAATCATTTTTCACTTAAATCTGGGGTGGAGGATTTGGGGAGAAAATGGCAGTTGGGCTAGAGATTCGAATCCAAATACCTCAACCGCTCCACTTGTTCTCTTTGGTCCCTCCCCTATGGTCCCTCCCTGACACGCTCTACACCAACAAAGTCGTGCCAAAGTGAATGGACAGTCCCAACAGCCAATAAGAGGAGAGAATCGGAGCCTCGCTCTGATTGGTCAAAGTGTCAGCTCATGTTAACTTTGACCAATCAGAAATCACATACCCCAGCTTTAACCTGTAACATGGTCGGGACATTTACGCATTGGTAAATCATCAGTGAATGCATATAAATTAAAGGTGGAGTCAGAGATTCTGGAGAACGCTTGTTGTCAAAATCAGTGAATATCTCCAAAAAAAACTGTATGATCCACTACCTGTCTGTACTGTGTGTGTGCTGAAGAACATACTGGTGTGTAAGCTAAGGTTATGTAAACTAAAGGGGCCCCACTATAGCTAGCAAAACATGCCTGTTTGTTTACAGAGCCTATGCTGTGGATTAACACTGGATTTGTGAGGAGACATTCACTCATTTTGATTAAAAAAAAAGTTATTTGATTTAACCACAAGCGTTCTCCAGAATCACTGACTACGCCTTTAACATGAGTCGATCACTGAACCTGTCTATTCGTCGATGTAACACGAGACTGAACTGCTTCTCCTGATGTCTGAAGTGTAAATAACTCTGTTGGTTACTGTGAGGATGACCTGCTTTATCTGTACATTAATAACATGTGATTTAATGTATTCAATAAAGATATATCAACATATATCAGTGCATTGAAATCCCTGTGTGTGTGTGTGTGTGTGTGTGTGTGTGTGTGTGTGTGTGTGTGTGTGTGTGTGTGTGTGTGTGTGTGTGTGTGTGTGTGTGCGTCTCTACATTTCAACTATGGCAAACCATGCGGGTCGCGCATCGGCCTCCATAGCTACATGAAATGAAATGGCACCAACGTAACCCCCCATAGTAACCCAGCTCAAGTGGAGCAACGACATCTTCGAATACGATGGACAGCCATAAGCAGGTAAGTAAGTAACATTGCAGCTTTTTTTCTTGAAGTGCATCATAAAAAAAAAAACTCTGTAAACTGGTATGTAAACAGAGGTTATGTAAACAAAGGGGGACCATCGTGAATAGCAAAATGCCCATTTACAGAGCCTAGGCTGTGTATCAACACTGGATTTTTTTTTCCAGCGTGCACAGCAAAGTATGGACAAGTAGCAAATGGTGAGGAGATATTCACTGATTTTGACAACAAGCATTCTCCAGAATCACCATCTCCACCTTTAAGATGTTTGTGGAAAAAATCTATCAGTGTCGAATGTGAGACTTTATTTCTTTGGCGACCCCTAGTGGCAGAATAAGTTTTGTACTCAATAGGGAATTCCTTCAGTTCTGAAATTAATTTGGATGAAAAATGTTGGACCAGAATCCGATTAGAAACTTGGTAAGCGCGACTATTATCTCAACACAACAGTTTCTTGAACACAAATTATGACAAATGCGAACCCTAAGTTAAAACAAGACTTATTTGTAACTAAAAAAGTTACGAATAATAATTTTAAACTGAATATGCCAGAAAGTGACAGAAATGTTGCAAAATATATTGTGCTGTTGTTAGTAGTAGGAGGAGTCACATGATCAAAGTAGATGTTACAAGTTGATTCTCAAAAACATTTTTAATCTGTTAATTTTCATACAGTTTCAAACATCAATAGACCTTATTAAAACCAAATGTATTTCTCATTTTTATATTAAAGGTGCAGTGTGTAATATGACATCATCAAGAAAGTTCTACAAAGTTCTAGATTGCAACGCTCCCTGGGTAACCCCACCCCTTTAGAATAATAACAGAAGCTACAGTGGCCTTCAAGGACAAGAACAATTCTACATTTTAAACAATACACCTGATGACATTCCAACTATGACTCTTTCAAGATGGCGGCACTAGGCCTTGGTCCAAAATATGCCGAAATATGGACATATATGAGACCCTTTCTAAGGGAAAAAATAATAATTCAAAACATTTTTTTCAGCTATTATGCACTAATTTAAATGTACTTATGGATATTATAATTACTTTCTACAAAATCTGCTAGGAAATAAAACCCAAAATTCTACACACTACAGGTTTAAATCAATTGTTTTACTATATTATTTCTGCTTGTACATGTATGTATATACGTTGTGTGCATTCATTAGACCGACATTTAACATCACTACATTACTGGCGTTTGTCTATAACAGAACCGCTTTAGGATCTATTAAAGAGACAGTAGAACAGATATCATTGCACCGTTAAAATATTTGTTTTTTTATCCTCAAACCACAAGAAGTTGATGTCACACACATTAAAATTATCGTCTGTCTGTCTGTCTGTCTGTCTGTCTGTCTGTCTGTCTGTCTGTCTGTCTGTCTGTCTGTCTGTCTGTCTGTGTGTGTGCGTGCGTGTGTGTGCGTGTGTGTGTGAGATGCAATTCTTATTTATTCTGTGTACATGGATGGGAGAGATTGTAGAAATGAAATTCCCTTTTGGGATTTATAAAACATTCTGAATGTCATTCTAAAGCTTCCAAAAGCGTTTGGACAGCGCTCACTTTCTCCGGTACTAAAAATAATGGCACTTTTTCCCTTCACTTTAAGAAGAACTGTGGCCTTGAGATGACTGTGATATGAAAGATTAGATTTGTGCATTTTAAAGCTATAGTGCGTAACTTTTGACGTACATTCAAGCCATCACCAAAGAGTTGACACAAAGTTGGTCAAGCCTATCAGATTCACAAAACCCTCTCTGTATTTCTCAGTATGGCAGCATTTACAAACTGGTGTCTCCCACTGTTTCAGTTGTTGATTCTACTGCTAAGAAAAAAACCTGGACGTACAGCAGAAGGTATAAAATCCATGTGCCATCACTGAAGGCTTTACCTCATGTAGATGCACCGAGAGTGTGGTTGTAATTACTCAGAATTCCTCATGGGGGGCGACAGAAGTTACGCATTATAGCTTTAACAAAAAACAAAAAACAGGGCTTTAAAGTAAGGTTTTAAGACACAATAAAAGAGCGGGAAAGAGGAGATGGAATATTGTTTTGAAAATGTTAAAAAGGCAGAATTTCTTCAGACATTCCACTTAATGTCCCAGAAGGATTGAGCAGGTTTCTCTGTGGCTGTGCCCACAACCTCCATGACTCCCACCACCGCCTCCCGCTGGCTGGGAGGGGGAGTGACCGCGTCTGCCTCCTTAGAATGGGCCACGGCTGGGAGAAGAATGGAGAAGCAAATGATTACAGCCATAAAATGCATTAAAGGCACCCGGGTTAGAATCCAGCCCGGGTCGTTCTCTGCATGTCATTCCCCTCTCTCTCTGTCTGTCTGTCTGTCTGTCTGTCTGTCTGTCTGTCTGTCTGTCTGTCTGTCTGTCCTCTTCACAGCAGACCCGGGTTAGAATCCAGCCCGGGTCGTTCTCTGCATGTCATTCCCCTCTCTGACCCATTTCATCTCTGTCTCTCCAAAAAAAAAACTATCTAATGAAGCAAAAATGCCCAAAAGTAATCTTATCAATGTAGCTTTTTTACATGCACTTGATTCACATACTTGGAATGCAGGCGATCATCGGCTCCTCCCATTGGCCGCCTGGCAGACATGTGATCACAGGATTCCGTTTCTGCACAAACCCGTCCACACAGTACAACCGAACCTTGGTGTGAGTCTCGTATCTCGGACGCTTCTTACCAAACTGTTTGGTGTGGGGAACGATCGGGGGCTCGCCACAGAACGCTGGAACAAGGGGGGAAAATGATGCTGTTTAGTAGGGCTGTGTCTATCTGTCTGTCTGTCTGTCTGTCTGTCTATCTATCTATCTATCTATCTATCTATCTATCTATCTCTGTCTGTCTGTCTGTCTGTCTGTCTGTCTGTCTGTCTGTCTGGATTATTTTTTAGTGCACACACAGTACAGACAGGTAGCGGATGGTGAGTTAGTGTGTATGTGTGAGTGAGTGAGTGAGTGAGTGAGTGAGTGAGTGAGTGAGTGCGTGCGTGCGTGTGTGCGTGTGTGCGTGCGTGCGTATAGCGTGTGTGTGAGTGAGTGAGTGAGTGAGTGCGTGCGTGCGTGAGTGAGTGTGTATGCGTGCGTGCATGCGTGCGTATGGCGTGCGTGCTTGCGTGCGTGTGTGCGTGCGTATGGCGTGCGTGCGTATGGCGTGTGTGTGTGCGTATGGCGTGTGTGTGTGCGTATGGCGTGCGTGCGTATGGCGTGTGTGTGTGCGATGGCGTGCGTGGTGTGTGTGTGTGCGATGGCGTGCGTGCGTGCGTGTGTGTGTGCGTATGGCGTGCATGCGTGCGTGCGTATGGCGTGCGATGGCGTGCGTGCGTGCGTGCGTGCGTGTGTGTGTGCGTATGGCGTGCGTGCGTGCATGCGTGCGTGCGTATGGCGTGTGTGCGTGACAGATGACACACAGCGGACTCACACACTCCCTTCTTGCAGGTGTAGGACAGGTGGTAGTTACAGGGCACGTCGCTCCAGCGGCCGCCGTCGTGCCAAACCATCACGGCACAATCCTCTCCGGACAGGAAGTAGCTGTCGGGCTGCCCGCGGTGCCAGTTCTCATACAGCTGACGGGGTAAAACACAGTCACGTACATTGAATTCAGCTTCTGGACATTCAAACAGTTTCTAACCCTTTTTTCAGAATTTAGTGTCTGTCTGTCTGTCTGTCCGTCCGTCCGTCCGTCCGTCCGTCCGTCCATCTATCTATCTATCTATCTATCTATCTATCTATCTATCTATCTATCTATCTATCTATCTATCTATCTATCTATCTATCCATCCGTCCATCTAACGTCTGCTGAAAATTGAGTCTCTCAATACAAAAGACTAAATTTACGGACTGTCGTGAAACTTACCAGAGGGTTCCCGTCCGACCAGCGGAAATCTCCTTCAATGGTTCTGTCGTTCAGTCCGATCCACTGATACTCTCTGTATCTGTCTGAACATGGAGAGATATGAAGACATGAGGAGATAAGACAGGAGAGGGGTCACTTTACTGTAGCTATAAACTGTGGTGAAGTGTGTAGGGCGGTCGTCCACTGGGTTACAGGGTCGGTGGTTCGATCCCCCGTCTCCCCGCCACATGTCCAAGTGTCCCTGGGCAAAGAGACACTGAACCCTAAACTGCTCCTGATAGTTAGCTTGCGCCCTGCGTGGTTGGTAGCTGCCTCTATCGGTGTTTGAATGTGTGTGTGATTGGGTGAATGTGAACAAAACAATGTAAAGCGCTTTGGGTCTTTGAAAAACCAGGGAAAAGGGCTGTATACGTGGAGTCCATTTACCATTAACATGTATACTGTGTAATTAGTATATTAGCTAAGTAAAAAACTAATTTATTTTAAGCACATTTCTAAATCGCAACATACTGCAATAAAATAAAAACATAAAATTAAGACAATATAAAGTGATGAACTAAGAGATCAACTGGCAACACCTTCTGTCAGGTCCCTTAGCATTCATAAGTAATATATGAACATGGTGTATCTAATGAAAACTGTGATCAGATGATATAAACTCAAGGGGGGGCGCCCTTAGCTCAGTTGGAAGGGCGTCCCCCCCCATGGGCCTCGGCCAGCAGCGGACCTGGGTTCGATTCCAGCCCGCGGTCGTTCTCTGCATGTCACTCCCCTCTCTGCCCCATTTCACCTCTGTCTCTACACTATCAATAAAGCATAAAAATGCCCAAAAAAATATCTTAAAAAATATATATATATAAACTCAAACACTGGAATGAGCTGATAAAACTTCAACACTACAACACTGCTTTTGAAATCCCTAAAGGTGCACTCTGTAACTTAATAACCAAACTGTATTCAGATTCACAGGGAAATGTGATCCCTGGAACACTGTTTGAAGTTAGAAAGCTTCCTGAAAAGTTACTCTTTCACTGTTGTTGTTGTTTACAGCAGCAGGGCCCACAGTTTGGTTTACAAACATATTCTAGTCTTAACGTTTGGTTCCATGTTCCTCAAAATAATTGTATCTTATTCATGTTAACGGAATTATTCAATACTAAGAATTACATGTAGAGTATATATTTAGTAAACTAACTGCAGACTCTGTGAATGTAAACAAATCCCCCTCCTCTAAAACTACACAATGCACCTTTAAAAATATAATTCTACTTTTCATTAGCCTCATAGCATAATTGCCTACATCATATTTACTCTACTTTTACTCTACATCTACTCTATTCTACATCTACTCTATTCTACATCTACCTTACCCTACTCTATAACCCTTAAAATGTGACTTAGGCAATTATGCTATTAGGCTAACGGAAAGTAGATGTAGAGTAGAGTAGATATAGAATAGAGTAGAGTAGAGTAAATATGATTTAGGCAATTATGCTATGAGGCTAACGTTTTGTATAAGACATATTCCCCTCTACAGTATCAGTCGACTAGATCCTTGGTTCAACCCGCAGTGTGCAAAGGAATGTCAGATAAGCATCTCATTGCCGGGTTGCCAGACCAAACACCAACTTCAAACCCACCGTGGCATTTTTCTAAGAACTAAAAGCTTTTTCAGTAATAGCAGAGACATGAAAGGTGACTGTTGTGTCTAGTCCGGATGAGAAGGAGACGCCTCGCTGTTAAAACAGATTCATCTTAAAGGTGCAGTGTGTAATATGAAATCATCACAACAGTTGGTCTCTATGGCTCCCGTTCAGAGAAGCAACAGAAATTCTTCAAGAGCATTCCAGCTGGTAGTTCCATTCTGTGCTTCTGTAGAGCTGATGACATTCTAACTATGACGCTTCCAACATGGCGGCGCCCATGCCTTGGTCCATGGTATGGAGAAATATGGAGATATATGAGACCCTTTATAAAAAAAATCAGCTGTTATGCACTAAATTAAACATACTTATGGATATTATAATCATTTTCTACCAAGTCTGCTATGAAAAAAATCTTAAAATTCAACACACTGCAGGTTTAAATAAAAGGCATCTTAATGGCAGCCACGCTTCCGTCAGTCTGCCCCAGGGCAGCTGTGGCCACTACCATAGTTTACCACCACCGGTATGACTGTGTGTGAATGAATGGAACCTGGAACCCTGTAGAGTTGACCAGTTTAAAACGTTACTGAAGACTCACTTTTGTTGCATTGGCCTTTAACACAAGTTGAGACTTTGACACTCCTAACATTTTTTCTCTCATGTTTCTTATATGGTATTTTGTTTTGTATCTTGTACAGCACTTTGGTCAACTGATGTTTGTTTTTAAATGTGCTGTAGAAATAAAGTTGACTTTGGCTTTAAAACCGCACAATAAGTATAATCAGTTAGTGTGTATGTTAGGTTAGGCCACAGTGACAGAAACGTTCATACTGTACGCAATCTGAATCTCAAAAGTGGAAGTAATTCATATTTTCTTAAACATGTAAAGAATCACTGGTAAGTCCTTTGGTTAAGTTGAGCCTTAGGGAGTACAACCAAATATCTATATTTTTACAGTTTAAATACAGTGTAAATGGTATTCTTCACATAACTGGTAAATTGGTAAATGGACTCCAGTTATAAAGCTCTTTTCCCTGGTTTTTTCACAGACCCAAAGCGCTTTACATTGTTTTGTACACATTCACCCATTCACACACACATTCATACACCGATAGCAGCAGCAGCTACCACGCAGGGTGCAGGGTAACTATCAGGAGACATTTAGGGTTCAGTGTCTCTTTGCCCAGGGACACTTGGACATGTGGCGGGGAGAAGGGGGATCGAACCACCGACCGTGTAACCCAGTGGACGACCGCCCTGCACACTTCACCACTCGTAAGCAAGAACCTTACATTTTAAATAATTAAGATGTACTCTAAATCAGTTTCTTGGGCAAGCAACTGAAGATCTATATTTTTAATGATCATTTTAATAAAAGTTTTTTCATACAAAAAAAGCAGCTTTAAGTGGTTTCAGATATAGAAATGGCACGAGGGCTTTGTAATCAAATATACAAGGAATTGACCTGAAAACAGGGAGAGAATAACATAAGAAAACGAGACAAAAATAGCCAAACTGCATCAAAAGTCTCCGCACTTTTCTTATTAGTTTTAGTCGAGTGGTAATTGAAGACTTGCAGGGCGTAAAACTTAAAATCTTTCAAAAAAAATTTGAATTTAATTTTCTGTACCGTTGATGTAGTGCTGCTCCTCAGGCGTCATGACAGAGAGGAGATGGGCTCCAGACAGACGGCAGTGTTGCTCTGCGGCTTCCCAGCTCTGCCTCTGCACGAACTGACGGTAACAGAAGCTCTGGAACTTCACCCAGCCAGGCTCACACACGTTCACGTCTGTACGGGACACGGGGACAGACAGACAGACAGACAGACAGACAGACAGACAGACGGGCAGACAGACAGACAGACAGACAGGCAGGCAGGCAGGCAGGCAGACAGACAGACAGACAGACAGACAGACAGACAGACAGACAGACAGGCAGATAGACAGACAGGTAGATAGATAAATAGATAGACAGACAGACAGACACACACACACACATATGGGAGAGGGGACAATGTACAAGTGCATTCCAAAAAATTACAATATCATGGAAAATTCAAAAATTTAAACTTAAAGGTGGAGTTGTTAAAATCACTTTTTGGAAAAATCATTGAATATCTCCTCACGATAGCTGTATGAACGATAGTATATGTGTGCTGAAAAATAGAACAGCCTAGGCTCTGTAAACTGGCATGCTGCTAGCTACAGTGGGACCCCATTCTTTACATACCAGTTTATGTTTTGATTTAAAATTCAGAAAACATTTATTTTTTCATTGATATTGCGATTTTGATATTATAATTATTTTAGATGCACTTGTATATAATGTAAGCAGCTGCAGCAGTTAGCATTAAGTATATGTGTGTCTATGTGTATATGTGTGTATGTGTGTATATGTGTGTCTATGTGTTTATGTGTGTATGTGTGTATATGTGTGTCTATGTGTCTATGTGTTTATGTGTGTATGTGTGTATGTGTTTATGTGTATGTGTGTCTATGTGTCTATGTGTGCATGTGTGTATGTACAGTATGTCTATAATAATATCATTAAAGACTAGATACTGAACCTGTTTGGCACAGTTCTCCTCCATAACCGGCCAAGCAAATGCACCTGACGGATTCCCCCTCCACACACGTGCCTCCGTTCAGACAGGGACTCAGCTGGCAGGAGTCTGGAGCTGGAGACACATAGACACATATAGAAAGTTATTAACTGTTATATTAGAAATAATATATCAGACAACTTTGGTCCAAAATATGCAGAAATATGGACATATATGAGACCCTTTCTAAAAAATTATTTCAGCTATTATGCACTAAATTAAATGTACTTATGGATATTATAATTACTTTCTACAAAATCTGCTAGAAAATAAAACCCAAAATTCTACACACTGCAGCTTTATATTATATTTTATATCAAAATGGTCAGATAAAATCAATCGATCAATTAATTCACAATTACACAAACAACACCTAAAATGATTTGTGTGTTTGTGTCATGGTTCAAAAAGGGTTTGACTGGAATTGCACTAAATTAATTCACCAGCAGAGAGAGCTGTTACATCAGGTATGGGACCTACCACTTGCTTTATACATGTCCAAGTTTTTTAAACTAAGCCTGCGTTCCAATCCCCATACTTCCACACTATTTAGTATGCCAGAAAAAGATTTAGGATGTCCCAATACATGCACGTCAATAGTAGTATGCTGAAAATACATAAATGCCTCACTAACTCCAATAGCATTTTGGAGTATTCGTCTTTATTTCTGACAAAATGAAAAAAAGTACTTTAGTATGTAGTGTAGTAAAAAGAAAGAGTATGTGATTTGGAACGCAGGGCAAGATTTATAATATTAAATCAACATTTATTTTCAATCAGATTTAGTCTTTTGTTTGTGTGTTCACTTTTCACAGTGTGTTTGTGTTATAAAATAGGAAAAATCAAAAAATAAAGTATTTAAAAAAATAATACTAAAGTGAATGTGCTTGTACCTGAAGTCTCTCCTTGTTTGACACTAGTTGAAACTTTAACATCTGGTCTGGATTCGGCCATGACACTTTGCTCTTCGGCTTCTGTCTGTAAATACTCTGGGAACTCGGTGGCTGTGACGTCACTGATGAGGTCACTGATGACATCACTGCTGTCAGATGACCCGGTGCTTTTCTCGTCGTCCGGGTGACAGGAGCAGATTGTGGCTGAAGGCTCGTCCGTGCTGCTCTGCCCCTCAACACTGTCTGATGCGTGCGCTGTAGAGGCAGTTAATTGTATTTTATTTATCTTATATTTATTTAATTTTTTAACCTTTATTTAAAGGTGCATTGTGTAACATGACATCATCAAGAAAGTTCTAGAAAGTTCTAGAGTGCAACGCTCCCTGGGTAACCCCAACCCTTTAGAATAATAATAATAAGCTACAGTGGCCTTCAAGGACAAGAACAATTCTAAATTCTAAACAATGCACCTGATGACATTCCAACTATGACGCTTTCAACATGGCGGCCACTAGGCCTTGGTCCAAGGTATGGAGAAATATGGACATATATGAGACCCTTTCTAAGGGAAAAAATAATAATTCTAAAAAATGTTTTCAGCTATTGTGCACTAAATTAAATGTACTTATGGATATTATAATTACTTTCTACTAAACCTGCTAGGAAATAAAACCCAAAATTCTACACACTGCAGCTTTAACCAGCCAGGTCATTACAACTATTTCTTAATACACATTTCAGTTAATTATATCAACTTTTAGTGCTTTTTTTTCCAACTTTATATTTATTTCAGTTTTAGCAACATTTACAAAGTCAAAGTCATATTCCCAGTGTTTACAGCTCTTTCTCAGCTGTATATAATCCATCTTTAAAAAGGCAGGTCATTAATACAAATTCTTTATAGCCTACACATACACACGTACTGCATTTCCAAAAACCATCTGCTTGCAAACAGTCACGGCCACAATACAAAGTTTAAAAAGTTATATCAACTTTTAGTGTTTTTTTTTATTAATTTTTATTTAAGTATAGAAAGTAAATTATATTTAATTTGTATTTATTTAAATGTTTCTCTTTATCATCAAAACAATTAATTATTTGGAGGAACCTGTAATCAAACGTGTTAGACTAGCATATGTCTGTAAACCAAACTGTGGGCCCTGCTGCTGTAACAACAACAACAACAACAGTGAAACTGTAACTTTTCAGGAAGCTTTCTAACTTCAACCAGGCATGTAATTAAAAACAAATTCTACTCACACACAGTTTAAAAACTCAGCAGCGTACAGCATTTCCAAAAGCTTGCAAACAGTCACAGCCACAAAAAAAAATTATATCAACTTTCAGAGTTTCTTTTTTTATTTTAGCGTATCATTCACTCCTCTGAAAAAGGTGATTGGCCCCCAATAATGATCAGAAGTTGCTGTGGACAATTAAGATTTTTTTTAAATTGTGTTTGCTCTACGTTGTGTTGTGTTGGTGAAGTATTCCTTTAAACTCACCATCCATGTTGCTTGTCGTCGTGGTGATTTCAGTCTCAGCTTCTTGCCTCATAGTTACATCATCTATCTCCTTAGCAACAGGAGTCATGGCGCTGTGTTCCAGATCCGATCGAGACTCGTGCTGTTTTGAATAAATGAAGATAATTATTGTTTTTTTAAACAATAAAATAAAATGATGAAAAAAGTGGACAGACATGACACAAACAACGATATTAACATGAAGTGAAACACACACATCTAAATAAACCAACAATTGGTTTACAAGTTCGAAAAAGGATTGATTTTAATCTATACTTTCATTATAGGCGCTACGAGGAACTTTTAAATATTTCTGAAACAGTCTCATTTTCCCTCTGATGATCATAAATTACATGTAACAGCAAACGAGACCATCAGTGCTAAAGAATGCTATTTTTTACAGCTCGCGTAGTTAAAAAAAACACTACCGCTTTTCGTCCAAAGGGGCCACTAGAAATAACACAAACTGAAAGCTGCTCATAGGCATTCAAACACTGCTTAAATTTTAATCTCTAAGAATTATTACTAAGGTGCAAGAGGAGGTGCCTGTTTCCGGGCCTGGCCTGGGGGTCTGGTCAGGGGTCACTGTGATTTTAACATCTCTCGGAGTGCGTGGTGAATCCGTGCTTTCGGTGTTGTCCGTAGTGAGTTGCGTTGATAGAGTTGCATTGCCCTGGATGACATCATCACCTTCCGTTGCCTGCAGAAGACACACAACACATCCCTGGGTTTTTTTTAAAAAAAAATTCTGTAATTCTTTTTATTTTGGTTTAAATTTATTTTTTTAACGATAAGCAAACAAACAAACAACACCAGAGAATACATACGAACTAAGAAAAGAGAGAGAAAAAAAATAAAAAGGACAGGTGTGTGTATGTTGTTCATTATTTGATCTTCTTGACCACTTCTGAAAACATGGCGAGAAATGCACCCTTAAAGATGTTCAAACAGATCTGTAAAATAAATATAAAATAAATAAAATACTCTTTACATGAGGTTGTGTATAATGTCAGCAGAGTGTGTCCCTGGGTTTTTTCTTGGCTCAGAATGGGCCTTTATCGGGGGCCACTACATGGACACATTGAGGTCGGATGGTAGGATGGCCTAGAGGTAAGGTGGCCGACCAGTAACCATGAGGTCTCTGGTTCGATCCCCGGCACCGGACAGGAGGGTGTTAGTTGTAAATCTAGCAGAGGCTGGTATTACGTCTAGGGTGCCCACCATCTCTACCATTGTGTCCTTGAGCAAGACACTTAACCCCAAACTGCTCCAGGGGTGCTGTACTGCGGCTGACCCTGTGCTCTGACCCCCTCTGGAGTGTGGGAACTTGAGAGGGGATATGAGGAAATACACATTTCAATGTAACCATTGACTACTAAAGTAACTTAAGGTCACAATATTTACTTGGTGTCAGAAGTTCAACTATGTGGAACAGTAGATGCAAAAAGTGTGCGTTATCTTATTTGCTGATGTTTGCTGTTAATTTATTAGAATATTATTCTAAAGTATGTAATAATGTCAATAATTCTAGAGACACTGAATCGAAATTCTCCAACGTGACGCGATAAGGAACCCAAAGATATGAAGCACAATGACAAAAAATACTCTTATCGTATCAAGAAATTCTGGTTTCACCTCTGGTAATGCTCCGGACAATTCGCTAGATCCTTCCCTGGATTCTTGTGCGTCCGTGATATTGTGAGTTGTACTTAGAAGTACTTCTGGACTTTCTCCTAATCCCTCTTGTTCAATTTCATCCAGGGTGTCTTCGTGAAGGTCCTCTGCCCCAGACGAAGCATTATTCTCGGGTATGAAAGTTATAATCTCTTGGTAAGGGGCCTCAACCTCCATAGCAGTGGGAGATATGGTTACAGATACCGGGGATTCCAGGGAACTTTCCGATTCGACTTCATGCGTCAACAAAATGCCTGGATCACTGGAGTTATGTGTGACTGTGTTGATTTCAGTTGTAGGCTGGCTGTCTCCACTATGGTCGCTTGCATCATCTGGTGCTGATTCCGTATCACCATGGTCACCCGGAATGGATGTTTCTATAGTTACACCGAGGTTCCCTTGAGCAGGATCCAAATCTGTTGAAGAAAAATGAAACTATTTTAAGTTAACGAGACATTCTAGTGAAAGTCCAGCGGTGGTCGGCAATGCTTTGAAGAAGATTAAAGGAATACTTCACCCATACGGGACCGGCGTTCTATCGTTATAAAATCACTATTATAATATAATGAATGAGGTTCTTCTTCCCTCAGTCTTCCCTTGGCCCAGCTGTCCTGTTAATCCTAACCCTACATATTACCATGTGTGATGTCACACATGGGAGAATGTAGGGTTAGACAGTGAGACCATAAAACACTCTTTCTGCCTTTTCTCAAGCTAGGATGAACCGATTTCTAAAATGTTTTGCACATTTATACTACATAGGATCTCAGAGTTCAATACACCTTCATAGTTCCACAGGTGAAGTAGGCCTTTAACCGCCTAAGAAGCTACAATATTGTCCAAGGTCACTGCGACCTTCAAAATGTAATCAGTTTACCCTTCAGTCCAAGTGTATGTCTGTGCTAAATGTTACAAAAATCCCTCAATGCATTCTTAATTTATAGCCATTTATATATTTTAATGCAGACTACATTTTATATATTTGTGAGGATATATATTTTTTTAGCAACGTTGTAGGGGTGATAGGTAAAAACATGGAACCACCATCTTTTTTTAAAGGTTATTTTTGGGCATTTTCAAGCTTCATTAGACAGTACAGAGTTGAAATGGGGAGACAGACAGAGAGAGAGAGAGAGAGAGAGAGGGGGGGGGATGACCTGCAGCAAAGGTCCACGGGTCGGATTTGAACCCGCGACCACTGCAACGAAGGCCTGAGCCAATATGGTATTCACTCTATCTATCTTGTCAAATTAAATTTTTTTCCTACCCAACCAATGGTACATCTGTAGACCATACATGGCTATAAACAGAATATCATGTCCCCTAAAACGTCCTATTCTAAACCTGATTGTACACTTACCTGAATCAGACGTAGGGTGCAGGTCAGATGTTGTGGAAGTGTCCAAACCATCCAAATGTTGAGTCACATGGTCATGAATCTCATCATCTGAAATAGAATGTTCCTCCCCGTGTCCAGAATGCTCCTCTGTTGCATTGTTCTCATGCTTACTCTCCTTAAACGACGTTAACAATGTAGTGGTAGAGTGAACATCTATTTCTGCAGTATTCGGTGAGATAGACAGTGGTAATGCATCAGTGCTAGGGTCTTCTGTGTGCCCTGAAACATCATATGAATGTATCGAATAGACAAGCTCTGTTTCGGAGGCGATTTTTTGGGTGCGTTCGTCTTGTAGAACTGGAAGGTCGTCATCTTGAGGAGCCTCCAAAGAGCTATTGAGGAGCTCAGATGCATTTTCAGTTTCAGATGTTGCATTGACAGCTGGCGTATCAAGGCTTTCAATCCCAGAAATATGATGTTCTAGGGGGTCTACGCTTTCTAGAATTGTAGCATCAGTTGTGGGTAAAGTCAAATCATCACCAACTTTTTCTACGCCATGTATCTTTGAAGACATCCTTGTAGCTGTGTGAGATTCTTCATGATCTGTGTGTGTGCTGTGTTCAGGTACTAGATAGGAGTCGGGATAACTGGCTTTCTCTATGTGCTCTAAATTATCATCTCCATGTAAGACCTTGTCTAGAATTGTCCCATCAGTTGTAGGTAAAGTGGAATCTTCATCAACTTTTTCTACATCATGGGTCTTTGGATAAGTTGTTGTAGCAACGTGGGATTCTTCATGATCTGTGTTTGCGATGTGTTCAGGAACTAGATAGGAGTCGGGATAACTGGCTTTCTCTGTGTGCTCCAAAGTATCTTCTACATTGATTATCTTATCTAGAATTGTCACATCAGTTGCATCAACTTTTTCTACGCCATGTATCTTTGAAGACATCGTTGTAGCTGCGTGAGATACTTCATGATCTGTGTTTGCGATGTGTTCAGGTACTAGATATGAGTCGGGAAAGCTGGCTTTCTCTTTGTGCTCCAAAGTATCTTCTACATGTAGAGCCTTGTCTAGGATTGTCACATCAGTTGTAGGTAAAGCGGAATCTTCTCCAACTTTTTCTACACCATCAGCCTTTTGATAAGTTGTTGTAGCTACGTGAGATTTTTCATGATCTGTGTGTGTGTTGTGTTCAGGTACTAGATGTGAGTCAGGATAGCTGGCCTTTTCTACGTGCTCCAAAGTATCTTCTACATGTAGGACCTTCTCTAGAATTGTCCCATCAGTTGTGGGTACAGTCACATCTTCACCAAGACCTACTATGCCAGTTTCATCAGCATTTAGAGAAGTTGATGTAGATTCTTCATGATCTATGTTTGCGATGTGTTCAGGTACCAGATAGGAGTCGGGATAACTGGCTTTCTGTACGTGCTCTTCTAGAAGTAATGCATCAGTTGTGGATACAGTCAAATCATCATCAACTCTTTCTACACCGTCAGTATTAGGAGAAGTTGTTGTAGCTGTGTGAGACTCTTCCTGATCTGAGCTTGGGCTGTGGGTCTCCGGGTAGATTGCCTTCTGTATTCGCTCCCAAGTATCTTTGACGTTAAAAATCTTCTCTAGTATTGTTGCAAAAGTTGACGGTGAAGTTGAATCTTCACCAGTAGTTGCTATGCCGTCAGATTCAGGAGAAGTTGTTGTTGCTAGTTGATTTGTGTTTGTGTTTTCTTCCGGCGCTGGTTGGTAGCTGGCCCTCTCGATGTGGTCTTCTTCTTCTATTTGATCAATTGGAGTAGTAACGGACTGTCGGAGGTCTACAACAGTAAGCAATGGTTCCTTGTCATAGTGACCTAACGTTATCGGTTGGGGCTCCGCAGGGTTGTGCTTTACGGGAACGGCTGTATGGGCAATTCGGATCACCTCGCGGGCCTTTTCTGTTCCCTTATTTAGGCTGAGTTCCTCCCCTTCCTGTGTGGGGTTAGTTAAGAACACAATGTCCTGCCCAATGTCTTCTGGTTCAGTGGCGAGAAATCCATCCTGAGGAGATTCTGTGTAAGGGCCGTTATCACCTGGAATACAACGCAGAATGAGATCATGTTATTTAAAAAGGAGCTACGAGGAACTTTGAAATATTTCTGAAACAGTCTCATTTTTCCTCATAAAATACATAAATAATTTTTTGATCATAAATTACATATAACAACAAACAAACTATGAACAAAAAATTAATTTCATTTATTTACGGCTCTTGACCATAGTATCATAGCCTGGCTCCGCCCGCCCGCCTACTTCCAGCCAAATTTTATTTTCCCTTCAGTAGTCAGTCTGGGTGTACAGCCCATTTCCCAGTTTTGCTGGAGATTCGACAGCCGGTCCAATCAGCGAACAGAGCGAGTGGCTGAGAACGATGACGTCGAAGTCGCGCTCCAGTTTCAGTTGCCAGAAGCCGGCTCATGACACATGTGACGACCAAACGTTATGCGATTGGTTGGCTAATCCAGAGTGGCACTGGGCAGATCCAATAGTTTTAAACTTTAACAGACACCCGCCTCCATGAGTGAACGTTTGCCAATTAAAGCACTGCCAGACCTTCTGTACAAATGAAATGAAGTACGATGGTCTGGTAGCACCAGGCTAATAGTATCATGGTATGGAGCACAAAACATTAAAACCAAGATAGTTCTCTTACTCTTAAAGCAGTAGATGTCATGTTGTGTGTGTGCTTCTGGAAAGCCTGTATTTATTTATTTGTCTGTACTTCGGTAACTAGAGGAAACGGGCTCTTCTAAAACTAGTATTGTATACTGTATATCAAGATCCCAATGCCAAGTTGGTAACTACTTTCACAACAAGAACAATACCTATTAGGTTGCTCCCTTGCCTCTATAACAGTAGACATCATGTTGAGATAATTGGGCTGCTCTAAAACTTTTGACAACAAAGATACATTTGGCAAAGTACAGCAAGACCCCAGGCAATGCTAAGAACCACTTGCACACAAAAAATTCTCCCAAAAATTATGAACTTTACACAAAACATATTCTTAACAATATGGTTCCCTTACTCTTGAAGCAGTAGACATCATGTTGCGTGTGTGCCTCTGGAAAGCCTGTCTGGTTGCTGTGTAGATACACAGTCCTAACCCCAGGGTCCCCTCCCCCACAGCGCTCCCTAGGGGTGACTATGGGGTATCGCACGCTGCCGTCTGCGAGCCACCCGGGGCTGCAGTGGTTCAGGCCGTCACTCCAGGCCGCGTAGAGCTGTGCTGTGCTGCTCAGCTCCGCTCCCCGGCCCACGCAGAATGCTTTGGCCTCCCAGAAGGTGAACCGATCCGGGGCAGAGCCGTGGAACACCTCACCTGGATGTTATATATACACACACACACACACACACACACACACACACACACACACACACACAAAAGGCAAGAACATCAGTCTAGTATCTTGTTTACATACACAGCCTAGGCTCTGTAAACCTCACCTTGATATTATACACACAGGGAGAGAGAGGTGGAAAAATACATAAACGTCTACATCTGGTTATATTCCCGTTTACAGAGCCTAGGCTATAATACACACAGAACGCTTTGGCCTCCCAGAAAGTGAACTGATCGGGGGCCGAACCTCACCTAGATGTTATATACACACACACACACACACACACACACACACACACACACACACACACACACACACACACACACACACACACACAGGGAGAGACAGGGGGCAGGAGAATCAGTCTAGTATCTGGTCTACATCTGGTTATATTCCCCTTTACAGAGCCTAGGCTACTACACACAAAGAGAGACAGGGGGGAAGAAAATCAGTGAATACCTCCTCACTATCCACTACCTGTTACCGTTTACAGCACCTAGGCTGAACAGAACCTCATCTTAATATTATACACAGAGGGAGAGACAAGGGGAAATATGAGTCTATCATCTGGTTTACAAACACAGCCTAGGCTCTGTAAGTTTAGGTTGTGACCCTCCTTGAAAAAAAAAATGAATATATATAAACTCTCACCCTCAATATTGTTGTTTGTGATTTCTGGAATAAGTTAAAGGTGCAGAGTGTAATATGACATCATCAAGAAAGTTCTACAAAGTTCTAGAATGCAACGCTCCCTGGGTAACCCCACCCCTTTGGAATAATAACAGAAGCTACAGTGGCCTTCAAGGACAAGAACAATTCTACATTCTAAACAATACACCTGATGACATTCCAAAAACATGGATGCCTCCATAAGACTTGCCTGCTCAATGTACAAAATGTAATATTAATATTTGTAATTCTCCGCTCAGGAGGATAATTCACATTATTGGCAGAGGTGATTTTTCACCAATGAGGACATATCTATGAATGAGGATATTGATTTTAGCTAATACATTACTTAAAATGTTACACAGTGTCCCTTTAAGATGGAAAATAAATACATATATAGATAAAGATGTATAGATTTTCACCCTCAATATTCTCCACGTAGCAGTAGACGTCATAGAGCTCATCAGGCTCCAGCAGTCCGTAGTTCCTCACTCCCGGTAATCCGTCCATGTCCCCGAAACAGCCCTCTCTAGGCATCTGAATCGGATATCTGTGCAACAAGGGGAAACATATCATACTGTAATGTACACATAGATAGTAAATAATATGGATGTAGCATCCGGGCTGACCTCAAGTTATTCACACGGCATCCAATAATCCTGGTTTGTGCGCGTCGCCATTTTGTGTGGGGGAGGGAGATAGCTGACGTATACCTCCGAGGCAAAGTGAGGGACAACGGGCGGAGAGCTGTCACTCAAGAGATCGCGCCAATACATTTTAACCTCCAAAAGAATAAAAACTAGCGTGGGCCAAAAAAATTCACCCCCCTCAGTGTTCTAAATAGGTTTAATAAGACTTTGAAAATGGCCTGTCTAACAAGTGAGTCAAAGAAAAACTGCTCGGTCTTGGCACCACCCCCTAGTGGCACTTCCTGGTTACTACAGTTGTAGGTCACTTCCTTATTGGATGCTGGTAAAAATCGCTGAGGTTGGGGCTTGAATGTACACGGCACGCAAAGCATTGGAACACCAAGTGCCTTCTGTTCTATGGTGGCAGCAATCGAACACATGACACTTGTTCGAGCCCGTCTTTGAGTGACTGTG
>CM049401.1:33652571-33655071 GCA_026929865.2 Hyperoplus lanceolatus
CCTTAGCCCTACCCCTCCGAATTGCGCGTTCACGTGAAGGGGTAGGGGTGTCCCAATTCCCTCTGGAATCAAGGCGAAGGCGTAGGCGTAGGGCCAAACGGCCCTCCAAACGGAGATTTTCTGGACCCACACTCCAAACGAAGGGTTAAAAGAAATTTCCCCGAAAGCGGAGCCGTGTGTCAACGGAAATGGATGGGAAGATTGACAGCCGCGAATGTAAGTTGTTTCCTCAGTTAATAAAGATGTGAAAATTACGATTATCATCTTATTATCTTAGTTTTACCATGTATGCTTCGTGGTTATGTTGTTTAGTGGATCAAGATTGTCAAAAAAAGATCGCTAGTAACTAGCTAACAACACATCAGCACATAACAGTCATTAGCAGGAGCCGTTGACGCCCCCTTTCAGGCTACACACACACACACACACGGCACACACACACACACACACACACACACACACACACACACACACACGGAGGTACCCAGCGTATGAACCATAAAATAGATCGCTAGTAGGCTATGTAGCTAATAATTTTGCATTACATGATAGCAACGCTAACTTAAAAAAAATAAGGACATGATAAACCATACTAGTATGGACCTGTGTGTCTGAAATAAAGTTTAATTTCAATTGATGGGTGGACGATTGGGGCTTGTGTGTGTGTGTGTGTGTGTGTGTGTGTGTGTGTGTGTGTGTGGTGGGGGGGGGGTGTTAAACAGGAGCTCAAGAACCTAATCTAATCTTCCATCTAATTTTTTTTTTACTTTTAGGAGATTGTTGAGCCAAACATTGAAAAGGCATCTACCCTGTCTCCTCTCCTGTGCCATCTGCCTGCGCCTCCTTTTCCACGCCACCTCAAGCCCCTCAACTTCTCCACCAAAATTTTAAAAGATAAAAATAAAATCCAATCCTATTTTGGAGTTCCTTGCTGAGGAAAGCTCCTTTTAAGATTGTTTGAAAGGATGATAGAAAAAATTATAAATTCTTGTATTACTGCACTTTGTATATCAGTGATTCTTGAGAAGTGGAACAAAACAGGGTGCAATGTTGAAAAAATACAAACCCTATGTTTAGGCAAATTAAATTACATGAATGTATCCAACATATACTAAGCTACTGAGCTAAGCTTTGACACAACCTCCCAGCTGTTGTCCTTTTTATCCAAATGTGCTTTTTAGCTTGCCATTCCTTACTTTGTGTCAACTCCGTCAGACACCAAAAAACACAAATTCATTCTCCCTCAATTTATGCTAGACCCATGAGATGTAGTGATCACAAATATTCACCAAAACTGAGAGAGGCCACAAAAAATATTTTTAAAATGTATATGAATATAAAATACTAGAGTTTTTCTAGTAGCCATTTGGTTTTTCTGTTGATGATAGGTGCTAGTATGAACAACTTCAGGAAAATAAAATGATCGAAACATTTCAAATAATCATGGTTGTGACGCAGGACTTTCAAGATTTGTAATGTAAAATATTCTAAAACTACAACACTTATCAGAGCCTGTCTGACTCTAATGTACTCTGCAGAGGTAGAATGTGATAAGAGGTCCTTCATAGTGACAGCTGCCCCTTATTTTGGCTGATTTTATTACATTTTAATGGATTGTCTGACGGTGGTGACAAAAAGTGACCCACCACTTTGAAACCATATAAAACATGAATGTGTTGAAGAAAAACAGTTTGTATTGATATGAGAGATTATTTAGTGTTGCTTTTGATGAAAAAAGCACATTTTAAATCATTAAAGTAAATTTTTAATAGGTTTTATTGCATATGAACGATTGAAACCCTCTCTGTGGAGACACTGTTTTGGACGTCATGAGAAGATAACAAATGTTTGACATAATAACGATATTTTTTAATTCAAGGGGATAATTGTGCTCCAGACATTATATTCTTAATCCCTAATACCATTTTACATTTTAAATATTTTTATTTTTAAACATAACAGCAGTTACTTATGGAAGACGGCCTTTTGTCCCGGTTCTCAAGAATCACTGATGTATTTATTTATTTATTGTCACTTGTATCATCAATATTAATAATTTTTAAATGTTTTTAGATGTTTTTATTTATTGTCCCTTTTCAATTGTTAATAAAAAGTGATTGATTATAACAGATTGTGATCATTGATACCTTATCCACTAATGTAGCTAGTAGTTACATGAAGGGGTAGGGATGTCCCATTTCATAGGGGTAGATTTTCCTCCCTACCCCTTAACACTCCGTTTGGAGGGCCAAGGGGTAGGGCCAAGGGGTAGGGGTAGGGGTGAAAATGAGAAATGGGATTGGCCCTAAGTGTTTTAAACAAAAGGTTGCATAAATAAATAGATACAAACCGTCTTGGTGCAGATTTTTGTTTTGCAGGTGAAACATGATACAGACCATAAAGCTGATGATATTGCATTGCTTCGACCTTTGTGAGTGTGGGTGGGTGTGTGTGTGTGTGTGTGTGTGTGTGTGTGTGTGTGTGTGTGTGTGTATGTGTG
>CM049401.1:33660071-33675071 GCA_026929865.2 Hyperoplus lanceolatus
AGGAGAGGTCAGAAGCCCCATCAGCTCCATCAATATCTAATCCCGCATTTCTAAAAACTATTATAGGTCTATATATAAAAATAAAAAAATCATTTATGTTTGTAAGCCTCCTGCCTACATCGGAACTATTTAGTAAGTAACACATTCCGAACCCGTTAAAGTTGTTACCATGGTTTATTGCCCCATTACACAAACGCATGTCAACAATAAGGCACACGGGCGAAATATGAGCTACATAACAATACAATACGAAAGAATAATGTAATATAATTCCAGGGACTACAGGTGAAAACGAGCCTGCATGGCTAAACCTGGCACATTTAGCCTACGTGTTGAACTCTTGCGAACATGTTAATGAATGTGCGCAGACATTTAAAAAAAAAATAATAATAATAGTGAGGGTTTAGTCTCGTGGTCGAATGGACTTACTTCATTGTTCAGTGGTCGGTCCGGGACTGAAGGAGACAAGCGGGCAGGTGCGGTGCGGTGTTCACCGAGCGAAAGAAAGAAAGAAAGACCGTCTCGAGCTCAGAGCGGAGGAGGTGAGGAGAGAGAGAGGGGGGAGAGAGGGAGAGAGAGAGAGAAGGATTTTGGGATAGAGGGCTGCGTTAAAAGACTAAACACACAAAAAAACACAACACACTTTCTCTCTCTCTCTCTCACACTCACTCACACACACACACACACACACACACACACACACACACACACACACACACACACACACACACACACACACACTCTCTACACACACACACACACACACTCTCTCTCTCTCTCTCTCTCTCTCTCTCTCTCTCTCTCTCATACACACACACACACACACACTTCCTCTCTCCTCCTAATCCTGCTGAGGTTAAAAGGACAAATGCGGTAGGAAGGTGCTCAAGGTGATCAATTATTTTTTGTTACAGCTTTCCTTAGTTCTCCCTTTAGCCTATTTCCTCAAATCTAGGCGTACCTCCAAAACCTTTATTTACTTCATTACAAAGCCACTCAACCGTAGCTGACACTTTAAAATCTACCTGTGTGTGTGTGTGTGTGTGTGTGTGTGTGTGTGTGTGTGTGTGTGTGTGGTGTGTGTGTGTGTGCATTAGTTATAAATATATTTTTAAGTAAATTATTATATTTTTTTTTAATACACATTATGTCTCCTGACTTGGAATCATAACTTTGAGAAGAAAAAGTACATATGTGCATCTTTTAACCCCTCGATAATTTACAAACAGTTGCCTTGAAGTCCAATAATTAACCCGTGGGGATACATGATTAAAGGAATACTTCACCCATACGGAACCGGCATTCTATAATTATAAAATCACTATTAAAATATAATGAATGAGGTTTTTCTTCCCTCAGTCTTCCCTCAGTCTTCCCTTGGCCCAGCTGTCCTGTTAACCCTAACCCTACATTTTACCATGTGTGATGTCACAAGTAGGAAAATGTAGGGTTAGACAGTGAGACCATAAATCAATACTCATAAACGTGTTAAAAAATCCATACATTTCAGGTTAAATTCAGACACGTTGTGGCCCACTCATATATAGTATATACACTCCATGGACCCACTGCCGGTGCACGCCAGAGCAACAGATGGGTGAATGTGTATGCGCCTACAATGGCGGAGCAGGTAAAAATCCTTCCCAATGTCTGTTTTGATGGTTTTTTATCATGTTTTATGACATTTATGGATCTGAGATGATGCTAGATAACTCGCTGCTTGAATGTGGTGACGTAGGGACGAGCGAGGGGACTGCTAACTGCAGTAACTGACAGGAAGTTAGCTAAAAGAACCATTCCGCTTACAGCACCTTTAATGTTAACTTTAACACAAGTTCAGCTTTTGGGGAACTTCTGTCTTTTATATGTTGTGTTTTTGAATTCATTTTATTCTTAGACGTATTTCACTGTGCTTTTATTTTCTATGCACATTGTTTAAAGCACTTTGTGACCCTGTCTGTGAAAAGCGCTTTAGAAATACATTTTTACTTACTTACTTAACTGGCAAAGTTGGGGCGACTGTGGCTCAGGTGGTAGAGCGGGTCGGCCAATGATCAAAGGGTTGGCAGTTCGATCCCCGCCCTGCCACTTGTGTCATGGTTGCTGTGTCCTTGGGCAAGACACTTCACCCACCTTGCCTCGTGTGAATGTCTATAGTTAGCCTGCTATCGGTGTATGAATGTGTGTGTGAATGGTAATGTGGGAAAGGGAAACAGGTCTCCCTTGCAAAAGAGTCTCCGGTCTCAATGGGATTTACCTGTATAAATAAAGGTTAAAAAAAAAAAAAGTGCAAAGTAGACAAATTCCTGATGGCTTGACACTGCGTAATAAAAAGCGCATTATGTTCCTATGTGGCTGATGCTGATCCATGACTAATGTGTAATCTACAAAGTCAAGCTCCCAATAACGTCCCCACGGGAGGGGTGGGGACAGGGGGGGGCAATGAAATCCATAAAATCCATATTGTATTGGCCCTACTTAGACCTACGCGGCCCTTCCATGTGTCTCAGAAGTTTATTATTAGTACAGCAGGAGAAAACTTAATCTTCTTTCATTTCAAATTTCGAACGTTGAGATTGAGAAAAGTGTTTGAATTAATATTGTTGAAGTTCTACGTTTAAAGTTTAAACAAAGTTCTTAATTTAATTACAACAGGGATCAGTTTTCGGCCTCAAATATCACAAAAAAAGATAAATAATACACTCAACACACACACACACACACACACTCTATCTCTCTCTCTCACATACACACACACAAAAAACATACACACACACACGCAATCACACACACACTCTATCTCTCTCTCATACACACACAAACAAACACACACACACACACACACAATCACACGCCATCACATGCACACACACACACACACACTCTATCTCTCTCTCATACACACACACTATCTCTCTCTCTCTCATACATCACACACACACACACACACACACACACACACACACACACACACACACACACACACACTCTATCTCTCTCTCACATACACACACACAAACAAACAAACACACACACGCAATCACACACACACACATAACCAAAGCCTCTTTTGGTCTTATGGCTTCTGGCTTTTACTAACAGAGCTAATAACAGCGTAGCAGCATAAAATCACACTAGGCCGGTGCACATTATTGCCGGAGAACAAGGAGATTTAGGACGGATAATCTAGACTGTGGGAAGGGATTAAAACACACGCTTTGCTTTGCTTTGTTCTTTAGTCTGATAGAGAAAAAGTTAAAGAAGTCCAGGGTTTCACATTAACCTATTATTTATACAGGTAAATCCCATTGAGACCGGAGACTCTTTTTGCAAGGGAGACCTGTTTCCCTTTCCCACGTTACCATTCACACACACACATTCACACACTGATAGCAGCAGGCTAACTATCAACATTCACACGAGGCAAGGTGGGTGAAGTGTCTTGCCCAAGGACACAACAACCATGACACAAGTGGCAGGGCGGCAGGGATCAAACCGCCAACCCTTTGATCATTGGCCGACCCGCTCTACCACCTGAGCCACAGTCTTTGGGGCGACTTTTAAAGGCGATTCAAGAAAATGCTTGTTGCCAAAATCACATCTGAATCATGATTCACAGAAAAACCAAATTCCTTTCTGCAGGCCAAACTTCTTGAGTTTTTAACGAAAGTGAGGATCTGATCATTTCATCCACCTTATTGACAAAATTGCTGTTGGGGCACATAGGCTGAAAAAGTTCATTAAAAAAAATGTATACTGCACAAACAACTGCTATACGGTGGCCTTCAAGGACAAGAAGCTATAGTTACTAAAGATGGCATCGTCCACCACTGCCTCAAGTCTTTCCACGATATCAAGTGATGAGGTGAAGATGTATTTAGTTATTTATTCTATAGTACTTCTTCTTCTTCTTGGTCTTCCAACAGGTGCATTTCCCCAGGACGCCCACTATGTATAAAAACACGCATTAGGCCGTTAAATTGGTCCGTTTATACACTAATTAAAACACACAATTTTTTTACACACTGTACCTTTAAGATTTGGCTGAACTCATGGGTTAGTTGTTACAGTGTGCGCACAAACACACACACACACACAGCCAGCACTCCTCACACACACACACACACACAGCCAGCACTCCTCACACACACACACACACACAGCCAGCACTCCTCACACACACACACACACACAGCCAGCACTCCTTAAACAGAGGGGAAGAAGCCGCAAATCCTTCAGCCCTTTATCAACGCGGGTCTGTCTATTAACAAAAGCTTCCAATGGTCTGCAGCCAAATCTTCTTCTTCCACCCTGGTTCCAGATTTCTGCCTTGTAGTTTTATTTCTGTCTGCTACACACTCACCCACCCACCCCACACAAACACACACAGAGAGAGAGAGAGAGAGAGAGAGAGAGAGAGAGAGAGAGAGAGAGAGAGAGAGAGAGAGAGAGCGAGAGAGAGAGAGAGAGAGAGAGAGAGAAAGAGACACTGTTGAGTTCCCGACTAAAGACATTTTCCAGCACTCTAGCCTCCACTGCCTCCTTTGTGTGTGTCAGTGTCTTGTGTGTGTGTGTGTGTGTGTGTGTGTGTGTGTGTGTGTGTGTGTGTGTGTGTGTGTGTGAGGCTGGGACCATCAAATAGCATTTTTTTTCAGCTGTGTTTGGTCGCACAGAGCTTGTGTTCACCTCGGGACACCTCTCTGTCACTCTGGCAACATTTCGTTGAATTCGTAGATTTTCTAACAAAACAACCAACGGACCATTAATGACGTCACTCAAACACAACTCACAAACTTAACGATTTTCTCTAGTCTAGTCTTAAAGGTGCAGTCAGTGATTCTGGAGAACGCTTGTTGCCAAAATCACTTTGTCAAAATCAGTGAATATCTCCTCACGATCCCCTACCTGTCCGTACTGTGTGTGCGGCGCACTGAAATAAAAATCTGGTTTTGATACACAGCCTAGGCTCTGTGAACTGGTATACAAACAAAGAAGCCCACCAAAGCTAGCAACATGCCAGTTTACAGAGCTTAGGTAGTGTATAAACAACGTCCTTGACACTGATTTAAAATGAGAAGTGATCATGGGGTGTTTCATGTCATATACTCTATTTGTAAGTTATTTAAAATAAATCTACCCTGCGTTCCAAATCACATACTTTTTCTTTTTCACTACACTACATACTAAAGTACAGAAGAGTTTTAGTCTTTTTACTACACTACATACTAAAGTACAGAAGAGTTTTAGTCTTTTTACTACACTACATACTAAAGTACAGAAGAGTTTTAGGGCCACAGACAGGAGAGAAAAAAAAAATCAAATAAGTAAGTTTTTTTCTCATTATGTCGAGAAATGTCAAGAATAAAGAAAGAAAACTCCAAAATGCTATTGGAGTTAATGGGGCATTAATGTATTTTCAGCATACTACAATTGACTTGCATGTATTGGGACATCCTAAATCTTTTTCTGGCATAATAAATAGTAGGGAAGTATGGGGATTGGAACTCAGGGCTAGGCCTCCTGCTCGTTTTCATGAGCTTATGTAATGTTTTATTTAAGGTAATTTACTTCAAACGCAACTTGGTTTAATGATGCATTCTTGCTAGATGGCAATACTCCGTTTTTGTAAAATTTTCTTTAAAAAAAAAAAGTGCATAAAAAAATAAGATTGTCACATTTTAAAGGGACACTGTGTAACATTTTAAGTAATTTATTCGCTAAAATCAATATCCTCATTCATAAATATGTCCTCATTGGTGTAAAATCACCTCTGCCAATAATCTGAATTATCCTCCTGAGCGTAGAATTACAAATATTAATATTACATTTTGTGCATTGAGAAGGCAAGTCTTATGGAGGCATCCATGTTTTTGGAATGTCATCAGGTGCATTGTTTAAAATTTAGAATTGTTCTTGTCCTTGAAGGCCACTGTAGCTTCTGTTATTATTCTAAAGGGGTGGGGTTACCCAGGGAGCGCTGCATTCTAGAACTTTCTTGATGATGTCATATTACACACTGCCCCTTTAATACATGTTAATGGAAACAAGACAGTGTCAGGCCAGCGTTTGTTTGTTTTTAACATGTTCATAAAAGGCAAACATGACATGAGTATTTTTCCTCATTTTATTTTATTTTTTCTTCTAAGATCGAAATCAAATCTTTAGAAGCACATATTGTGAGGAGACGAACATAAACCAAAGTGGGTTAACTGTGCTTCATAACAAACACTTACCTTTGTGGCTTAAAACTTTTTGGTTTTTTGATTCATGGGGCCATAAACAGGGGCTGTGTTCGAAAAGCCCTACTACCGTCCTCCCTCCTACATACTCAACATGTATATACTACATACTGTCTACTTAACCATCGATTGTGTATGCGAGGGTCATCGGACCGTTTACACTGAAGTTTACAGAAGTTTGAAAAGACGCAATGCATTGTGGGGCGGTTGAGTGGGAAAAGTAACCTATCGATCCATACACAAAATCTTCCCGGAAGTAAGTACTCATCCGGGCATTTCTCGCCTACACAAACTCGCAGACACAACCACAACATACTCAAATTGACGTCAAAATGAGTATGAGTAGGACGTTAGTAGGGCTTTTATTATGAGTAGGAAGTTACTAGGGCTTTTAGTATGAGTAGAACGTTAGTAGGGCTTTTAGTATGAGTAGGACGTTAGCAGGGCTTTTTGAACCCATCCAGGGACCACTGATGTTCTTGTAATGTTGGAATGAACACATGACCGCCCCCTAGAGGCAGAAGCACCTTTTAAACACAAACCCAAACCTGAGAAACAATGCAACTGTTCAAAAATGAAGCTCAAAGCAAAGTTTTTATATTCTTCTCCAATGAAAAAAGTGATTTTTTTTAAAGTATTTTCAGTCAACTCGACGCTATTCCAGTTTGCTTAATGGTTCAGTTTTTCCTCTGATTATTTTCATTCACATATCAAACTGACAGGGGAACAGTCTGAAGATTCTCCGTCAGTCCAAAGCACAAACTTGCCGGAACAAATGTCAATTTACACTTTTAAAAGTTTTATGGGTTTGCTCATGGTGGTTAGAGTGTGTACCATAGAGTCTCAGTCCTCTTCACAGCAGACCCGGGTTAGAATCCAGCCCGGGTCGTTCCCTCCCTGTCCCTCCCCCCCCTTTCTTTTCTGCGGTCGTCTGTCTGTCTGTGTTTCTCTACAGAGACCCGGGTTAGAATGCCGATGTCATTCCCCTCTCTGACACATTTCATCTCTATCTCCCTCCACTCTCTCACTATCTAATAACACATGCCCCAAAAAATTTAAAATTTTTTTTTTTTTTTTTTTTTAAAAGCTCTTTTATTTGCGTGTGTTGGCTAGCGTTCTCTCCCACTCCTCCTCCACCACCTTGTAGAGCTCCATGGTGGCTCTGGCATCCTCCACTGACGAGTGGCCCTTACGCCCTTTCTGAGAACACACAAGAGAGGACGAGAGGACATTTTATTTTATGTATACAGGTGAAACTCAAAAAATTAGAATATCGTTCAAAAGTTCATTTATTTCAGTAAAAATAATATATTATATAGACTCATTACATGCAAAGTGAGATATTTCAAACCTTCATTTGTTGTAATTTTAATTATTATGGCTTACAGCTTATGAAAACCCCAAACTCAAAATCACAAAATTTGAATATTACATGAAATCAATAAAAAAGGGATTTTAAATACAGAAATGTCGGCCCTCTATAAAGTATAATCATCTATATGTACTCAGTACCTGGTTTGGGCCCCTTTTGCATGAATTCTTGCCTCAATTCCAATTCATTTTCCATGATATTCTAATAACGCGAGTATCACCTGTATATATTTTTGGGGGATTTCTAGTTTAATATTCATGACATACAAGACACAAGACGGTACAAACAAGATCAAAGAAAACAAAATACTGAAATTAAAAAGTGGATACAGCAATCCTGGAGGATACTTTTTGTCAAATAACTTTGTGTGGGGGCGCCGTTAGCTCAGTTGGTAGGGCCCACCCCCCCCATGGGCCTTGGCCAGCAGCGGACCCGGGTTTGATTCCAGCCCGCGGTCGTTCTCTGCATGTCACTCCCCTCTCTGCCCCATTTCAACTCTGTCTCTACACTATCAATAAAGCATAAAAATGCCCAAAAAATATATTTAAAAAAAATTTAAAAATTTAAGAAAGTCCCACACCTGTATGTCCCGGTAAGGCCACCTCCGTCTTATTTCTACTCATTCACTTTTCTAATGTCTATTCTATACTTGATGTATTTCATGCCCCTGTGAAGCACTTTGAAAGGCCTTGTGTCTGAATCGTGCTATAGAAATAAACTTGCCTTGTCTTGCCAAAGTTTCTGGGTTGGGATGATAGTGTAATGTATAGTCAGACCCACCTGTATGTCCTGGTTGAAGATGAACAGACAGACAGACAGACAGACAGACAGACAGACAGACAGACAGACAGACAGACAGACAGACAGACAGGCAGACAGACAGGCAGACAGACAGACAGGCAGACAGACAGGCAGACAGACAGACAGGCAGACAGACAGACAGGCAGGCAGACAGACAGACAGAGCCCCACCTGTATGTCCCGGTTGAAGATCCTCTTGGTGAGTCTCTTGAGCGAGGCGACCTCGGTCTCAGCGAAGCCGGCTCTGGTGTTGAGCAGCGGGATGCGTGAGGTGTCCCGGGTCAGAGGCGCCGGGTGGAAGTAGTTCAGAACCTTGAAGTCGTTGTGAATGGCGTGACCAATCACAACCTTCCCCATGAACAGACGCAGGATCTGACAGACAGACAGACAGACAGACAGACAGACAGACAGACAGACAAGACACAAGCTGTTAATATAAAGGTGCAGTCAGCGATTCTGGAGAACACTTGTTGTCAAAATCAGTGAATATCTTGCTACCCTTATAGTAAAGTGCTAGTATCATTACCTCTTTGCTACCCCTTATAGTAAAGTGCACCCAACATGGTCCTAGTGCCTTCCCCCTTGCTGCCCTTATATTAAAGTGCTACCATGCTGTCCTAGTGCCTTCCCTCTTGCTGCCCTTATAATAAAGTGCTACCATGCTGTCCTAGTGCCTTCCCTCTTGCTGCCCTTATAATAAAGTGCTACCATGCTGTCCTAGTGCCTACCTCTTTGCTACCCTTATAGTAAAGTGCTAGTATCATTACCTCTTTGCTACCCTTATAGTATCGTGCTACCATGCTGTCCTAGTGCCTTCCCTCTTTGCTACCCCTTATAGTAAAGTGCTAGTATCATTACCTCTTTGCTACCCTTATAGTAAAGTGTTAGTATCATTACCTCCTTGCTACCCTTATAGTATCGTGCTACCATGCTGTCCTAGTGCCCACCTCTTTCCGTGCCTCTGCGTAGGGCTTGGCGTTGACCAGGTCACAGCGTCGGATGCCGCTCCAGCGCGTGCGGTAGTCTGTGACGGGCGCCGACGGGTTGATGAACTTATCGTAGATGACGTCGCCGTCGTAGGAGACCACGCTGCAGCGCGCCAGCTGGCTGATGCTGCCCTTGGGCCCCGTGCCGACCATCTCACAGTCCATCGCCACGTACTTGGCGGGGTTTCCCAGGGAGGTTTGCGGGGCCGTGGGTTTATGGCCAATAGACACTAGAGGCGAAAAGGAAGAGGGCATTAGGGCAACATTTTTTTTACAGAGCCTAGGCTGTGTATTAACACTGGATTTTTTTTTCAGCACACACACACACACACACACACACACACACACACACACACACACACACACACACACACACACACACACACACACACACACACACACACACACACACACACACACACACACACACACACACACACACACACACACACAGGTAGCGGATCGTGAGGAGATATTCACTAAATTTGACAAAAAGTGATTTTGACAACAAGCGTTCTTCAGAATCACTGACTCCACCATTTTAACAATATAATCAATTAGAATTACGAAAATAGAAAGTAGCAAGGGAGCGTTGCAATCCAGAAATGTAACCCCTTGAATGCCACGAAATATTCTGGTATTACACACTGCACCTTTAAACCTGCAGTGTGTAGAATTTGGGGTTTTATTTCCTAGCAGATTTTGTAGAAAGTAATTATAATATCCGTAAGGACGTTTAATTTAGTGCATAATAGCTGAAAAAAATGTTTCAAATTATTATTTTTCCCCTTAGAAATGGTCTCATATATGTCCATATTTCTGCATATTTTGGACCAAGGCCTAGTGCCGCCGTCTTGAAAGTGTCATAGTTGGAATGTCATCAGGTGCATTGTTTAACATTTAGAATTTTTCTTGTCCTTGAAGGCCACTGTAGCTTCTGTTATTATTCAAAAGGGTTGGGGTTACCCAGGGAGCGTTGCATTCTAGAACTTTGTAGAACTTACTTGATGATGTCATATTACACACTGCACCTTTAACAATATAATCAACTCTAAGAATGGAAGATATACTGTAGGTCGTTCCAATATTGTATCACACTCTTATACAGTGATTTTGACAACAGGCGTTCTCCAGAATCACTGAATGACTCCACCATTTTAACAATATAATCAACACTCTTATGCAGTAGCTGGAGGTATATTCGGTACGCACCTTTAAATTGTCTCCGATTGTCCGCCAACGAAACCACAGTGGGAGAAGACGAGGAAGAAGAGGAGGCAGTTGCGTTGTCCACAGAATCCTTCGGTGATGTTCCGCCATGTTTGTTGTTGACCACGGTGACAGTGAGTGAAGGCAGGCTGTGTGTGGCCGAGGTCGAGGGCTCAGAGTTGCTCTCTGTGCTACTAGTGTGAGGTAAACTCCTGTCCTTGTGTGTGGACGGCGTTGTAAACAATTCTCCATTTTGCCTAGGCGCTTGTTGGTGGTGGTGGTGGCCCTTTCTGGACTGGCCACTCATTGCGCTATGGTGGTTGTTGTGGTGTGTTTGTTTACCACCGTGGAGGAGGCCTTTCGATTGTAACTGCCGAAGCTTTTTCCGAAGTCGCTTTTTTTTCCTGAACTGGCTGACGGGCTCTTCCCTCTGCCTCGGTGGAGCGTCGTCACCAGAATAAGACACATTGATCATAAGGTCCGACATGGTCCAAAAAGTTTTTTTTTTTTCTTAAATTCCAAAATGTACTAGGAAGTTTGTTTCCTTAACGCACTTTAAAAGCTAAAAACAACGTGTATTTCGTAGTTCTTCTGCTTACTGTGACTTCCAGGACAATGTTTCAAGTCTTCCGTCGTCCACTTTGTGTCGACTGAAACCGGTTTAATCGGAGCATCCTGCAACACAAACACAATGTTATCAAACTGGTTTTACAATACAGGGTTCCTACAGCTTAAAGGAATACTTCACCCAAACGGAATCATATCATTATAAAATCGCTATACAATGAATGAGGTTTTTCTTCCCCTCTGTCTTCCCTCAGTCTTCCCTTGGCCCAGCTGTCCTGTTAATCCTAACCCCACATTTTCCTATGCGTGATGTCACACATGGGAAAATATAGGGTTAGACAGTGAGACCATAAAAACACTCTTTCTGCCTTTTCTCAGGCTAGGATGAACGGATTTCTAAAATGTTTTGCACATTTATACTACATAGGATCTCAGAGTGCAATACACAATGTCCACCGGTGAAGTAGGTCTTTAAAGGGACACTGTGTAATGTGACATCATCAAGAAAGTTCTAGAAAGTTCCAGAATGCAACGCTCCCTGGGTAACCCCACCCCTTTAGAATAATAACAGAAGCTACAGTGGCCTTCAAGGACAAGAACAATTCTAAATTTTAAACAATGCACCTGATGACATTCCAAAAACATGGATTCCTCCATAAGACTTGCCTGCTCAATGGACAAAATGTAATATTAATATTTGTAATTCTCTGCTCAGGAGGATAATTCAGATTTTTGGCAGAGGTGATTTTACACCAATGAGGACATATTTATGAATGAGGATATTGATTTTAGCTAATACATTACTTAAAATGTTACACAGTGTCCCTTTAAGGTGAGGTAAGATTTAAGATGTTTTTTTAAACCGTTCAGAATTCAGATTAAGAGAAAACTGTAAATAAAAACACATTCATTGCTTTGGGTTTAGAGATAAAAAGAGATGACAAAACGTGACTTATTTTGGTCTTCTCTTTGGTGAGAACATGTAGTTGAAATGTTGAAAAATATCATTTCTAATTTGCATGATTCAAAAAGCACAATTTAAAAGCCAAAAAATAATCTGTGACATAAATGTTATATCAATAAATTGTGTTAAAGTTATTAAACACCAAGAATTTACCTGCCAACCTTTTAGTCATTTAGGCATTGTGTGAATAAGTGCTGAAATACTGATATTTCCTCTTGGGGATAAATATCCAGCTATCCAGCGTTAAAGGTGCAGTGTGTAATATGACATCATCAAGAAAGTTCTACAAAGTTCTAGAATGCAACGCTCCCTGGGTAACCCCAACCCTTTAGAATAATAACAGAAGCTACAGTGGCCTTCAAGGACAAGAACAATTCTAAATTTTAAACTATGCACCTGATGACATTCCAACTATGCCACTTTCAAGATGGCGGCACTAGGCCTTGGTCCAAAATATGCAGAAATATGGACATATGAGACCCTTTCTAAGGGAAAAAATAATCATTCTAATAATTGTTCTCAGCTATTATACACTAAATTAAATGTACTTATGGATATTATAATTACTTTCTACAAAATCTGCTAGGAAATAAAACCCAAAATTCTACACACTGCAGGTTTAATAAATTAGGCCTAGGAACTGCACCGAAAGCTGTGACCTGTCAGAATGCGTGACTCAAGAATTAGGCGCTGTTCTTATTGATTAACCATATAGGCTACGTAAAAACTTTGGTCCATTGCGCAAATCGTAGAAGCTTCTCAAAATTGGCTCGGAAATGGTCAGATTGTTTTTTTTTTTTTTTTTTTAAAAAGGTGAATAACCAACCTAGTTACCCATCACAGTGAAATGTGTAGGCTATACTTTTTCCACTGAGTCTGCGCAATAATTTTAAATTGGAAGCAAACAACTTAATAATCTCTCAATTGCAGGGCTGTTTTTTTTAAACTATGTTTTCAGCTGTGGACCAACATACTTATTAAAACATTTCACTGTGAGACTGGGTTGTTATATGCCTAAAGTCTATTGAAATTAGTTAAGAAATAAGAACAGCGCCCTCTAGGGTCACACATTCTGACAGGTCACAGCTTTCGGTGCAACACCGGCATGTAAACAAAGGCTAAATAAACATAGCTGGTACATCATAGCTAGCAACATGCCCGTTTACAGAGCCTAGGCTGGATTTGTTCAGCACACACACACACACAGTACGCACAAGAAGCGGATAGTGATAGATATTCACTGATTTTGACAACAAGCGTTCTCCAGAATCACTGACTGCGCCTTTAACAGACGGCTACCTGAAGTGTATTATGCTAAGCTAATTCCGTTGCTATCGTTACCTTGGAAATATGGTCGCCTCTTCACAGAAAACTCGTCTGCGCATGCGTGTGAAAATTGCCAGGTTTGTTACCGATAGATTAAATATTATAAAAGTGTCTGAAAATAACTTTGTGATGATAAAATAAGCGAGAGGAGACAGAGGTGCACGCGCCTCTCCCTGCTCACAACAAACCACCAGTTTCCGGGTCATGATGCGTTCAGATACAGGCAGGAATATGGGAATAAAACAGATAACTGTACGGGAGTTATACTGTGGGTGGACGGATGGATGGATGGATGGATGGATGGATGGATGGATGGATGGATGGATGGATGGATAGATAGATAGATAGATAGATAGATAGATAGATAGATAGATAGATAGATAGATAGATAGATAGATAGATAGATAGATAGATAGATAGATAGATAGATAGCATAGCACACAGAGACACACACACTTTCACTTTGTAAATGTTAAATTATCCTGTGTCTGTCCATAGTTCCTTTTTTAAAGTTTAAATATTTTACTTTAATTTATTTTTGTCGGCAACTGCTTAATTGCTTTGGTAATATCGACTAGAAATGCCGCCCTGAATTTAATTTAATTTAATTTAATTTAATTTAATTTAATTTAATTTAATTTTATTTTATTTTATTTTATTTTATTTTATTTTATTTTATTTTATTTTATTTTATTTAACTTAATTTTATTTTATTTTATTTTATTTTATTTTATTTAAGATTGAAAGTAAAAGAGTGAGAGAGGCTGGATGAAGAGGGTAATACATTTTTTGTTTGAATATAAAAACACAGGATTGTAAATGGACCATAGAATATAAATCTCCTGCTGTTGTACCCGCTCTTGTACAGTAGGTGGCGGTATTAAAACACAAACACAGACAAAGTGGAGGAAAAAATATGTAATATAGGTCTACGGCGGACTTTACGGGGAGCACTTGAACGCATCATTGTTTTACATCCCGTCTGGCTAGAAGGAAAATAACATAACAAGCTATTTGAAGAATTAAAATCGCGGGATTTGAGTTAGAAAAACAGATTTTTGGAGTACTGTTTGAGCTAGTAACTGAGTATGACTATACTAGACACACTCGGCGTTAACTGTAATATATAAAGAAGCATTTATATCGCCGCTAGGCCCAGTTTAAAAGCAGTTTAAAGAATATGTCGGTGTTTTCAGCAGAGCAGCAGAGAGAGCTCGCATACAGACTCACCACTTTCCTGTCTCTCTACAAACACGTGTCCGACTCCTACATCATCGTGCGTATCAATAATCACTTATATATAATATATTTATATCTATTCTATGATCAATAACTTCACATTTTTAACCTATCAATCTGTCTGTAGAATTTACACTCAAACACACACGTCACAGCAGAGATCAGATAAGAAATATTTGAAAAATCACGCTGCCAGGCAACTGAAGTGCCCATGACAACAAAGTGTTATTGACCATCTATCTATCTATCTATCTATCTATCTATCTATCTATCTATCCATCCATCCATCCATCCATCC
>CM049401.1:33685071-33770071 GCA_026929865.2 Hyperoplus lanceolatus
AATATCACTCTGTTTTCTCGACCTTATTAGTGTCGAAATACTTTCCATCTAGAAGTTTTTAACTGTGCCAGCCTTTGTTTAACTTCTTATTGCAAACTCCTTAACCAAAGGCATAATGCGCACACACACACACAAGCACGCACACTCACACACAGAAACACACACTCACATACAGAAACACACACTCACACACAAGTACACGTACACACAAGCACGCACACACACGCACAAGCACACCCAACTCCTTACCCCCCAAAGTTACACAGAACGAAGCACACAATCACCTCCAGATGTTTTGAAACCTTCTCACTGGCTGGGGATACTGGCTGCCCTGGGACCAGTTTGGAACTGTGTGTGTGTGTGTGTGAGTGTGTGTGTGTGTGTGTGTGTGTGTGTGTGTGTGTGTGTGTGTGTGTGTGTGTGTGTGTGTGTGTGTGTGTGTGTGAAAATCCTATTGATTTGTGAGCGTGCCAGTTGGTCCTAAATCACGGTCTTAGTTAGTAGAAACTCTCTCATTCGTGGACTTCCAACTCCACCTCCTAAGAAGCAATGTAGCACACACACACACACACACAAGACAAACACACACACACAGAAAGAGAGAGAGAGAGACACACACACACACACACACACACACAAGACAAACACACACACACACACACACACAGAGAGAGACACACACACACACACACACACACACAACAAACACACACACACACAGAAAGAGAGAGAGAGACACACACACACACACACACACACACACACACACACACACACACACACACACACACACACAGAGAGAGACACACACACACACACACACACACACACACACACACACACACACATTGGCCCTCAAAACCTCCCCAACATCTTTTCTTAACCAGCTCAACTCCAGTTCTTGAGACATCACTTTGCAGCACAATGCAGCTTTTATTCTTTTCAGTCGTGTTGGGCTTGATTTTGATTATTCTGTCTCCCGTAAAGACACAGGGGAGCAGGGGGAACGACAGGTCAAACTGCAGACCCCTCACGGCCAGTTTTTGCCAAGGTGTGGGATACAGCACTTCCCTCCATCCTAGCGGGGTTTTGGGCTACAGCTTGACGCAGCTGGGGCCGATAGTCGAGACCGCTTGCTCGGCGGAGGTGGCCACGTTGATGTGTCGCGTCGCGGTCCCTGAATGTAACCCTGACGACGACAACCGTTTGAAGCCGTGCCGCGCGCTGTGTGAGAAAGTGAAGACGGACTGCGAGGCCACGGTCAGGGCCAAGCGGCTGACCTGGCCGTCCAGACTGCGCTGTGAATCTCTGCCTGAGTCTAACTGTGTGCAGGTTAGTATGAGGGGGCAAGGAAACCGAGCGATGCATTCATTATGTATTCATTTATTCATTCGGTAATGTATGTGTACAGCAGGTAGCAGTGGCGATTTAAGGGGGGGGGGGGGGGTCTGGGGTGGTTCCCCCCCTGAAATCTTACTGGCCCCCCCAGTCAAGATGTTTTATTTATTTTTTTCTTTCTTAACTTTTTTTTGATAGGTAGTTGCCAAGTTCATCACACAAACACTCCAATCCACTGATATGAGATCAGTTTGCAATTTTCAATTACTAAATTAATGGTAGGACTGTGGCCACTAGAACTGGTCTCTGGTCAGCAAAGGTCTTGAAAACAGCATAAGTGTGCTTGTGACATGCGTGCCACCCATGCACGTGTATGGGCACGTGTCCCAGCAGATTTTTGAAATCTGAATAAAAAAATTAAAGTTTGTAGTTAGCGAGTGTAACATGTTCTTAGTAAGGGCAGAATTTCATAAATAAAAGCTTATTTTTTTAGCAAGATATTTGGTCCAAAGCTAGTTGTCATCCGTCCCTCTGTCCAGTTGTTAGGCATCTGGCTGCTAGCAAGTTATGTTGTCTTGCTAATTTTACCATTCATCTGAAATGAAATAAATATTGACTTTTTCCTTTATTATCTTCGCCAGAATGCACCAGAATGCTTAGATTACATGTTAAAAACACAAAAAAATCTTCTGGGGGGGGGGGGGTGTGTGTGTGTGTGTGTGTGTCCGTGTGTGTGTGTCTCTCTCTCTTTCTGTGTGTGTGTGTGTGTGTTTGTCTTGTGTGTGTGTGTGTGCGCTTGTGTGTGTGTGTGGGCTACATTGCTTCTTAAGAGTGGAGTTGGGAGTCCACGAATGAGAGAGTTTCTACTAACAAGACTGTGATTTAGGACCAACTGGCTCGCTCACAAATCAATAAGATTTTCACACACACACACACACACACACACACACACACACACACACACACACACACACACACACACACACACACACACACACACACACACACACACACACACACACACAGTTCCAAACTGGTCCCAGGGCAGCCTTACATAGACTGTCAGTGGCGATTCCAGGACATTTTTACTGGGGTGGCCAAGGTGGGCCACAGAGCTAGAGTGGGGTGGCCATCGCACACCTGAATGAATAGCATGTGATATGCTGTACAACCAATTCAAAGATGATTTATAATCCCAAATGCCCAAATCATGTTAGTATCCATTGTAATGTTTGTCAGAAAACTAAACCCCTGAAGGGGGGTCTGGGGGCAGAAGATTTTTTTGTGTTTTTAACATGTAATCTAAGCATTCTGGTGCATTCTGGCGAAGATAATAAAGGAAAAAGTCAATATTTATTTCATTTCAGATGAATGGTAAAATTAGCAAGACAACATAACTTGCTAGCAGCCAGATGCCTACAACTGGACAGAGGGACGGATGACAACTAGCTTTGGACCAAATATCTTGCTAAAAAAATAAGCTTTTATTTATGAAATTCTGCCCTAAGAACATGTTACACTTGCTAACTACAAACTTTATTTTTTTATTCAGATTTCAAAAATCTGCTGGGACACGTGCCCATACACGTGCATGGGTGGCACGCATGTCACAAACACACTTATGCTGTTTTCAAGACCTTTGCTGACCAGAGACCAGTTCTAGTGGCCACAGTCCTACCATTAATTTAGTACTTGAAAATTGCAAACTGAACTGGGGGGGGGGGGCAGGCACTGGGGTGGCCAGTAAGATTTCAGGGGCCCCCCCCCCAGGCTCCCCCTAGAATCGTCCTGTTGGGCTTGATCTTGATCATTCTGTCTCCTGTAAACACACAGGGGAGCAGGGGGAACGACAGGTCAAACTGCAGACCCCTCACGGCCAGTTTTTGCCAAGGTGTGGGATACAGCACTTCCCTCCATCCTAGCGGGGTTTTGGGCTACAGCTTGACGCAGCTGGGGCCGATAGTCGAGACCGCTTGCTCGGCGGAGGTGGCCACGTTGATGTGTCGCGTCGCGGTCCCTGAATGTAACCCTGACGACGACAACCGTTTGAAGCCGTGCCGCGCGCTGTGTGAGAAAGTGAAGACGGACTGCGAGGCCACGGTCAGGGCCAAGCGGCTGACCTGGCCGTCCAGACTGCGCTGTGAATCTCTGCCTGAGTCTAACTGTGTGCAGGTTAGTATGAGGGGGCAAGGAAACCGAGCGATGTATTCATTATGTATTCATTTATTCATTCAGTAATGTAGGCCTATTCATTATTAACAATTATTCATTCAGAAGCTTACTGTGTATAGGTAAGTTCAAGGTGTTTAAAGGTGGAGTCAGTGATTCTGGAGGACGCATTTTTATCAGTGAATATCTCATTATCAGCTTACCTGTCCGTATAGGCCTACTGTGTGTGTGTGTGTGTGTGTGTGTGTGTGTGTGTGTGTGTGTGTGTGTGTGTGTGTGTGTGTGTGTGTGTGTGTGTGTGTGTGTGTGTGTGTGTGCTGATTTTGACAAGAAAGAAAGTGAGATTTTTAAGTGCAACTACCATTGCCCTAAAACTCGTCCATACTTGTGGTTGGTGAACATTTCAATCTTGCACTTCATATAGTTGAATTACAGCCGGACTAGTAGAAGAAGTTCACTGCGCATTGACATGTGCAACTGTGTGTGTGACGAATAGATAAAACAAACTAAGGGCGCACTCACACTAGTCTATATATATATATATACTATACTATATATATATATATATATATATATATATATATATATATATATATATACTAGATTCCCCCGTTCTCCCCTACTATAGGCCATCTGTACCTGTGTGCCATAAGTAGCCCACAAAAGCATGAACATGTATTAACATTTTCTTTTCTCCAGGGTTTTATATTATAGAGTGATTTATCATGAATATTATCACAAGAAATATCACTTACTTCTACTCCTTTAAACTCCTCACATTACTCTAATAGAAAGTAGGCCTACACTACTTGATGTCTTTTAATCTTGATGTATGTCATGCCCTTGTAAAGCACTTTGAATGGCCTTGTGTCTGAATTGTGCTATAGAAATAAACTTGCCTACGAGTAAAATATCAAACGACAGTAAATGTTTTTGTCTGCAGGGTTCTTCCTCGCGGCCTCAGAACAACCCGGTTCTCCAGCCATCACCGACGGGAACATGTGAACCTCTGACTGTGACTCTGTGCCAAGGCCTGAGGTACACAGAGACGGTCCTGCCCAACAGGTTAGGCCACAGGACGCAGGCAGAAGCAGGACAAGAGATATACCAATATTCACCCCTTTTTAAAGTGGGCTGCTCCCCTCAACTCAAGCCCTTTGTCTGCTCTGTCTACGCGCCCGAGTGTGTGTCAGGAAAAGCTAAACCTCCCTGCAAAAGGCTCTGTGAACAGGTATTAAGTTGTTCTATCTTAGTAATGTATTTATTGTTCTGTTTAAACTGTATGTAGGTTATGGCTTTCTGTCAATGTTAAGTATATCACTGATTTTAACCGACTAGATAACAGTGATGGAATGGATTTATATAGCGCTTTTCTAGGCACTCTTTACAGGGTTCCAGGTTCCATTCATTCACACACAGTCATACCGGTGGTGGAAGCGTGGCTGCCATTCAGCGCCTACTGCCCCTCCGACCACCTTAAACACACAGTAATCATACACATTCACATGAGGCAAGGTGGGTGAAGTGTCTAGCCTAAGGACACAACAACCATGACACAAGTGGCAGGGCGGGGATCGAACCGCCAACCCTTCGATCATTGGCCAACCCGCTCTATGTTTAATGTATGATGTTTCACATGTAGCTTAAGGTTTAATGTTTGTAGCCTACTCTTGTTAATTCACAGCTTTTAGATATTATCTCATAATGGTATTAAGTTATTCAAGTTTAGTAATGTATTCAGCCTACTGTAAACTGTGTTGCTTTCTGTCAATAAGAGCCTACGCTGCTGGACAGAAATATTGTTTAAATCATGTGCTAACGTCACGTATTGAGTGACAGTAAATTAACTATTATTTAATCTTGAATCTTGCTCAGGCGCGGTCCGGATGTGAATCTCTCATGAACAAGTTCGACTTCCCTTGGCCAGATTCCTTCAACTGTGATTTATTCACCACGGAGTCCTGTGAACCGGTAAGTCTGCTTTTAAGTGACTTGAAGGTTGCTACGAGGAACTTTTAAATATTTCTGAAACAGTCTCATTTTTCCTCTGATGATCATAAATGACATGTAACAGCAAACGAGACCATCAGTGCAAAGAATGCTATTTTTATATATGAATTCTTAGGAGGTGTAGGTGTAGTGGTTTATATATATTATAACAAAGACAGCATTGCAAAAAAATAAACAGTCAAACCAAAAAATATTGTGATCGAGATAATGAAGACATTAAAGCTACAATGTGTAGAATTTATTGGTATTTTTGAGAACAGCATTTTTATCTATTCCTTTTTTTAAAGAACGTGGTTTTAAGACAAGACATAACTTACACGAACATTCAAACAAACAAAGACAAGAAAAAGTGACAAAATTCACAATTAAAAAAGTTATATAGAAATATAAGAAAATTGGGCAGGAGCAACATTATCTAAGGCAAAAATATTAGGCGCTCCGGTGGGGTAGTGGATAGAGCGCGTACCGTATCGGCTCTGGCCTTCGTTGCAGTGGTCGCGGGTTCAAATCCGACCCGTGGACCTTTACTGCAGGTCATCCCCCCTCTCTGTCTCCCCATTTTACTCTGTACTGTCAATAAAGCTTGAAAATGCCAAAAAAAATATATATATATTGTTCATTCAAAATTCCCTGATCGATATTTTTTTTTTTTTTTTCCAGGATTTGGACTTCGGTCCAACGCCGGCTGCCAAATGTGAGCCGATCACCGTCCCGCTGTGCAGAGGCCTTCCCTACACAGAAACAGTCCTACCAAACGTTATGGGCCACAAAACGCAGGACGAAGCAGCCATAGAATCGCTTAGCTTAGCCCCCCTGGTGAGAGTAGAGTGCTCCCCTCACCTCAAACCCTTTCTCTGCTCTGTCTACACGCCCGAGTGTGTGTCTGGTAAAGCTCGTCCGCCCTGCAGGAAGCTCTGTGAACAGGCCCGGAGCGACTGTCAATCACTGATGGACAGATTCGGCTTCGGGTGGCCACAAGCGCTAAGGTGTGAGGCGTTTTCTACCGAGTCCTGTGAACACGTAAGTATGAAGTAGTGTGTGTGTGTGTGTGTGTGTGTGTGTGTGTGTGTGTGTGTGTGTGTGTGTGTGTGTGTGTGTGTGTGTGTGTGTGTGTGTGTGTGTGTGTGTGTGTGTGTGTATTTTTTAGGGGAAAAACAGGAAAAAATAAATAATAATGAAAATCTGAAAATATATTTACAAAATAGAACATTTACATATATTAATAAATAAATTATAATAGTAAACATTTAAAAAAATAATTAAATATAGCCTAAATATGCAAAAAATTTAATAAAAATCCTTAAAAAGAAATCGAAAATTTAAAAAAAAAGTATTCAAAGAAATATATTGGTATTCAAAAACATTAAAAACTGACTTCAAAATGACAGTGTGTGTGTGTGTGTCTGTGTGTGTTGTTTCAGTACGGAGTGGGCAGCACTGGGGGGATCTGTGAGCCCATCACTATCCCAATGTGCCAACAGGACCTGTCCTACAACATGACCATCACCCCTAACCTGCTGGGACACACCAGCCAGAGAGAAGCCATGGTCAAAATGTCTTTCTTCAGCTCCATCGTGCAGACTGTGTGCGCGCTGGACATACGCATCTTCGTGTGCAGGTTTTGTTTTATTTTATTTTATTTTATTTTATTTTATTTTATTTTATTTTATTTTATTTTATTTTATTTTATTTTATTTTATTTTATTTTATTTTATTTTATTTTTGCTATGAGGAACTTTCCATTTGTGTTAATCCTAGCGCCCCCTTTGGACAAAAGCGGTAGTGTTTTTTACTACGCCAGCTGTTGTTCCTGGGTGGGCGTATACCCATGACAAAGGCATTAAGAAAAACTATATAAAAATAGCATTCTTTGCACTGATGGTCTCGTTTGCTGTTACATGTAATTCATGATCATCAGAGGAATTTCAGAAATATTAAAAAGTTCCTCGTAGCGCCACTTTTTTAGTTAAAGTGTTATTCTTAATTTTTACTTATTGTATTTTGGTCTTTGTTAGTTTTGCCATATATTTGTTTGTTTGTTTAAAGGAGCTAGAAGGAACTTTGAAATATTTCTGAAACAGTCCAATTTGTCCTCTGATGATCACAAATGACATGTAACAGCAAACGAGACCATCAGTGCAAAGAATGCTATTTTTAAATAGTTTTTCTTAATGCCTTTGTCATGGGTATACGCTCACCAAGGAACAACAGCTGGCGGAGCAAAAACACTACACCTTTTTTTCCAACGGAGGTGCAAGAATTAACACAAACTGAAAGTTCCTCCGAGCACCTTTAAACTTAAAAAATAACAATAATAATATATTTTTTCATGCATAAATCTCTTGGTTCCAGGGTGTACGCGCCCCAGTGTGTGGCGGGGGAGGTACAGCGTCCGTGCCGGTCGTTCTGTGAGAGAGCCAGACGCGGCTGTGAGGGACTGATGACCAGCTTCGGTGTGTCCTGGCCGCTCGAACTACAGTGTAACAAGTTCCCTGAGGAAATGTGTGTGTCAGTAAGTGTTGTTCACATCTATCTGTCTGTCTGTCTGTCAGTCTGTCTGTCTGTCTGTCTGTCTGTCTGTCTGTCTGTCTGTCTGTCTATTCATCCATCCATCTATCTGTCCATCTGTCTGTCTGTCCGTCTGTCCGTCTGTCTGTCTGTCTGTCTGTCTGTCTGTCTGTCTGTCTGTCTTATCTATCTGTCTGTCTGTCTGTCTGTCTGTCTGTCTGTCTGTCTGTCTGTCTGTCTGTCTGTCTGTCTGTCTGTCTGTCTATTTATCAACCGATCATTGAAAGTATTCTGAATATTTTTCTGATACATTTTTTTATTTTTTATTTTCACAGGAAGACAGCAGTACTGAGGTATTTCAAATCTTTTCAGAAATATAAAATGAACTTTATGCTAAAATGTTTTGTGATTTGTGACTTAAATTCCATATTTGTTGTTGATCAAGATTTTAAAATCGTTTTTATCACACCAGTGTTTAGTTAGTAAAGGCATGTAGAGATGGCCCAAGGGTGAGGTAATTATCTATCACTTTTGGTGACATTTCTGCCATTCAACTAATACTATTTTTGGCCATTTTTACGAGTGGGATATCGTCCAAATTTCGACAAGAGTGACTATTTCGGGGGCGCCCTTAGCTCAGTTGGTAGGGCGTCCCCCCCCCCATGGGCCTCAGCCAGCAGCGGACCCGGGTTCGATTCCAGCCCGCGGTCGTTCTCTGCATTTCACTCCCCTCTCTGCCCCATTTCAACTCTGTCTCTACACTATCAATAAAAAAAAGCATAAAAATGCCAAAAAATATCTTAAAAAAAAAAGAGTGACTACTTCACCCCTACAAATACTTGATGTATTTTAATCTTGATGTATTTCATGCCTATGAATATAATAATTGTGCTATAGAAATAAACCTGCCTTGACTTTCCTATTTGTCCTTGTTCACAACAGATGATCAATGCTGAAGGTGTTCTTGCAAAGCTGAATGCCGCCGGCTATTCTGTTCGTGGCAAATGTCGGTTTATTTTCTATTAATTTCAACAAATGTATCTAATAGTCTGAATGAGAATTTTATTTTATTTTATACTCATGATGATCGTATTTATTTTCCCCTCAATTCAGCTCTCACCCTGAAGACAGCCCGCCTTCTGTTGATCTACATGGATGTATCCTTTGTTAACTCTGTCTGTCTATCTATCTATCTATCTATCTATCTATCTATCTATCTATCTATCTATCTATCTATCTATCTATCTGTCTGTCTGTCTGTCTGTCTGTCTGTCTGTCTGTCTGTCTGTCTGTCTGTCTGTCTGTCTGTAGATGTGAGAAGATGAATGTTGAGATAATGGCCGTTAGGTTGTATAGGAGATGAAAATCAAGTAGATAGATCACAGTTCATAAAGCGTGTCTAAGCAATCCCGAATTTTTTTTATATGTTTAATAAATATGTACAGTATGTTTAGAATGGATTTTTGGGCGATTTCAAGCTTTATTAGAAAGTGCAGAGTTGAAATGGGGAGACAGAGAGAGAGAGAGGGGGATGACCTGCAGTAAAGGTCCACGGGTCAGATTTGAACCCACGACCACTGTAACGAAGGCCTGAGCCAATATGGTACACGCTCTATCCACTACGCCACCGGAGCGCCCGTTTAGGATGGATATTAAGCCTTTATGATGATAGGTGTCTAAGCAGTCCCAATAAACTGTTAAAAACTGTTTACTAAATGTGTTTACGATGTATTTTAAGCTCTTTAACCAGCTCTGTTCAGGCTGATAAGTCTGGAGACCTGGATACTGTGGAGTTCTTCAAACTGGAGCACTACGCGGCCGTTATCAGGACAGAATATCTGGAGAGCTACGAGAGTCACAACGCTGTCACTCAAACTCAACTGAAGAAGGCTCTGTCCGCTCATGGTATGACGTTACATTTTATTATTATTTTTTTTTTTAAAGATTATTTTTTGGCATTTTCAAGATTTATTAGATAGTAGAGAGTTGAAATGGGGAGACAGAGAGAGAGAAGAGAGAGAGACGAGAGGGGGGGATGACCTGCAGTAAAGGTCCACGGGTCAGATTTGAACCCGCGACCACTGCAACGAAGGCTGGAGCCGATATGGTACGCGCTCTATCCACTACGCCACCGGAGCGCCCCATTACATATTATTTTTGTTTATAAGTTTATTCCCCATCTTGTGATTACAACCAAGTATATAAAAAAGAAAGTAACGAATTAAAGGTGTAGTCAGTGATTCTGGAGAACGCTTGTTGTCAAAATCAGTGAATATCTCCTCACGATCCACTACCTGTCCGTACTGTGTGTGCGCTGTAAAATAAATCCAGTGTTAATACACAGCCTAGGCTCTGTAAACTCCTGGTATGTTGCTAGCTACGCTGGACCCCCTTCACATAACCGTTAGTTTACAGAGCCTAGGCTGTGGTCAGTCAGTCTGGACTCATCTCTTAATTGCTCAATGTTTACAAGAAGATGTCGAGCAAATCAAACGATGAAGAACATAAACACTTGTCCTTTTTTTGTACATTTTTAATTCTTTCTTTATTGTCTGTTGTTGTTTTGTTTGTTTGCTTGTTGTTAAAACAAATGAAATAAAATCAAATAAAAATAATTATACTGAATTACCCCTTATTTTACAGAGCCTAGGCTGTGGCCAATCAGTCTGGATTCATTTATTTAAAGCTGGGGTGGAGGATTTGGGGAGAAAATAGCAGTTGGGATAGAGATTCGAATCCAAATACCTCAACCGCTCCACTTGGTCTCTTTGGTCCCTCCCCTATGGTCCCTCCCTGACACGCTCTACACCAACAACATCGGTGCCAAAGTGAATGGACAGTCCCAATAGCCAATAAGAACAGAGAATCGGAGCCTCGCTCTGATTGGTCAAAGTGTACAGCTCATGTTAACTTTGGCCAATCAGAAATCATATACCCCAGCTTTAATTGCTTAATTTCTTTTTCTTTCAGACTTCAAGTTAGACGATAAAACCTTCAGGATTCTGTGGAACGAACATCGGTCCCACGGCGGCATCGACTACGACGAGTATGTGGCGCTCCTGACCAAACTTCAGATCCTCAAAGGTAACGGCAAACCTGTCTGTCTGTCTGCCTGTCTGTCTGTCTGTCTGCCTGTCTGTCTGTCTGCCTGTCTGTCTGTCTGTCTGTCTGTCTGTCTGTCTGTCTGTCTGTCTGTCTGCCTGTCTGTCTGTATGTGGCGCTCCTGACCAAACTTCAGATTCTTAAAGGTAACGGCAAACTAATGTAGCCTACTACGTAGGCCTGCTGTTTATAAACCTGTTATATTTCTGTTCCTTCTTATGATATTCTAATGTTTCTGTGCCTAGGTCTGTCTGTCTGTGTGTGACTGTGTTTGTTTGTTTGTGTGTGTGTATCTGTCTGTCTGTCTGTCTGTCTGTCTGCTTGCCTGCCTGCCTGCCTGTCTGTCTGTCTGTCAGCCTGCCTGTCTGTCTGTCTGCCTGTCTTCCTGCCTTTCTGTCTGTCTGTCTGTCTGCCTGCCTGCCTGTCTGTCTGTCTGTCTGTCTGTCTGTCTGTCTGCCTGCCTGCCTGCCTGTCTCTCTGTTTTTTAATTGTTCTTCTTGCCTTTTTTATTTTTAGGCTTTGTAAATGTCCAATGTAAATGGAATACCTGGACATGTATCACCTTGGTTTAACACACTGTAAAAAATAAAGTTTAAAAAAATATAATAAAATATTAAAAAAAAAAAAATTTAATTAAAAAAAAAAAGGACTGCAGATTCTGATATGTTGTTGCCTGTTGCCTCAGATCGTTTCCAGGCCCGTCTGCTGAATGTGCCGTGTGACTGCGAAGTGGCCAGCTTCTCTCTCGTCCAGGTGAGGGGAAATGTTTTAGAAGCAATATACACTGTAAACCTTTAATGCTTCCAACAGGGTTCATTTTCAGGGTCTTAAGAGCATTAAAAAAAAACATTGAATTTTATATTCTCAAACTATTACTAAATGTCATACTTAAAAATCTTGAATTTGACAAAGGCATTAGGAAAAACTATGTAAAAATAGCATTCTTTGCACTGATGGTCTCGTTTGCTGTAACATGTAATGTATGATCATCAGAGGGAAAAATTAGGCTGTTTCAGAAATATTTAAAAGTTCCTCGTAGCATCTTTAGGAAAAAATAAAATGCATCTACAAAGTATATTTTGTTTAAAAAGAGTGACATTATAAAATAAGTACTTTTTTTTTAATTAACTATTTTTTTCATATTAAACAATGTCTTATTTCACTGCTTTCTCTTTTCTCTTTTCAGTTCATAAAATCTGCCATAATCTGAGGATCGGAGATGAACGGTCCAGAGGAGAAATGTTGTTTAGAAATGAGTTTCCTGCTGCGCTCCGGTGGTGTAGTGGATAGAGCGCGTACCATATCAGCTCCAGCCTTCGTTGCAGTGGTTGCAGGTTCAAATCCGACATGTGGACCTTTACTGCAGGTCATCCCCCCCCCTCTCTCTCTCTCTCTCTCTCTCTCTGTCTGTCTCCCCATTTCAACTCTGTACTATCAAATAGAGCTTGAAAATGCCAAAAAAAAAATCTTAACAGAAAAAAAAAAATTGTTTCCTAGATGCTTATTAGCATAACTGTAGGAACGATATGCATCAATTGAATAAAAAAACATTTAATGAAAGATTTTACATTTCAAATAAGATGTTATGGTCCCAGATATTACCTTATCATATTGCCTGAAATTGTTGTTGTTTTTTTCGTCAGTTTTTTTTTCAATGGAAAATCCTTTTTATATGTGTGTTTTTCTTTGGTCAAAAATGTGATGTTGGATTAAAATAAAAAAATAAAAAACAAAGCTGGATGTTTTATTTTTTTATTTTAATGCTTTAAAACTTTGATTGAACCTTGTTTTCATGCACTTTACTGTATTCTATTGACCACAATTCATTCTTGAAATAAAAAGAAAAGAAAACAGATCATCTGATGAGGTGAAATGTTTTAGAAGCAATATACACTGTAAACCTTTAATGCTTCCAACAGGGTTCATATTCAGGGTCTTAAGAGTTCAAAGTTTTTCTAAATATTTGATCAGTAAAACAAAAGTGAATTATAAATATTATGTATATCTGTTTTGGTGTTGGAGAAACACTTTATCTCTGTGAATACATGTGGACTTATGACTCCTATATATTCATTAGATTTTTCTCAGGTTTGGTTCATGGCATAGATATTTTTGTTCGCCTCATAAACGTATGGTTACGTCACTGCAGATTCATCTCACCAGTTCTTGCTTCTCGCCGTAGGGGGGCGCTACAGAGCTGTGAGTGACAAAACAGCTTGTCCACAGAACTCTGATGAACACTAACATCATCAGTCATTTTGTGTCAGTAACCATGTAACACCAAAACATTCAATACTTTCCATTATACATTTTATTTGTCGTTTGAAATGCACCGATTTTTAGCTCTAAACATGTAAGCATAGGCTGCATATCATCATCCCTCACTATTAATATAGATCTGATATTGCACGCTGCATATAACCACGTTTACATGCATATACTGTAGGCTACTCATCCTCTTCTGTATAAATGCTACACATGTTTATGTTTTTTAATACATTTGAGTAGGCTATACATACTTTATTTCGTCGGCTTTGTCCTTGCTTGATTAGTCCTCCATTCATTTGAAAGAAAAGAAAGAACAAAAATAGTCAATTTCCTTATCAGTGTACACGTAGGCCTGTTTACTTAAAATACAGCTGATTCTTCTGCCTGTGGCCATCGTAAACCTGACTGGTTTGAATGTCCAGTCTGATAAAACTAGGCCACGTCATTTGCTCTTCGTGACTTTACTTTCGTTCTCTCATTTCTCTCCTGGACTCTGCGCAGTAAAGGTAGGCTTATATAAACATTAAAAAACGCGTCACATACTTTTACGTGTCAGTCATGCTACACATATAGCTTACATTTATAAATAGCCTTTAATGTTACCGGGGTTGCACCATGCCTGTTGTCGTATTTGTAAGGCGGATATGAGATCTCTCGCTCGGTCATTTTATCTCGAGGCGTTGGCCTAAGATCCAGGCACAAAACAGGCACGAAATCTTTGTTGTGATCAAACTGTAGCCTACACAAAAACGAACTACAGCTGATCTCACACTATGTCAATGTTAATCCGCACGCTTTATAACCAATGTCGGATTCAACATTACACATCGAATGAAAGTTGCTGCTAAAAATAGCATTTGTCAAGTTTTAGGTAATCCTCGGTAAACAAACAACCCCAGTTGGCAAAGTTTCATTTCTAGGATATTGTGACGTCATACAGTATAGTTGCAGATGTAACAACACCCAGCCATTGGTTGTATTTCAGTAATTAAGTTAAATTTACTTTATTTATATTATTATTTATTTTTATGTACATGTTTATTTTGTTTAATGGATGTTGCGCTGATTGTTTGACTATTTCTAAATTGTTATTTTCAAAATTACAATATATATTTTTTTTTAAGTAATTTTATCCAGTCCTATAAAGAAATAACTTAGTCACAGACGTCATATTTTCCGGCTTTATATTGTAAATCAAGTGTGTGGCAATAACATTTATATCAAATCAAAAACATATGAATTTATGATCAATTATGAGAAAATTCCAGAATAGTTTGAGCACAAGAAAATAGAGGGTAGTTATTCAATCAGCAAACATGACATTACTGGGATCGATTGGTCATGTTTAAAAGTGGTCAGACGAAAATGATGAACAGGAAGTTAGAAATGTAGGAAATATGTGTCAGGCCCTGCGTTCCAATACCCGTTCAACAGGCCCTCGTTCACTTGCCCTAGGCACTTGCCCTCGGGGGAATCCCCGCCGCCATCTTAAGTGTCGTTCCAATTGTCTGGAAACTGAAGTGAACTTCGTGAGATAGACCCTCGGAGGGCTGAGTGATCAAGTGAACATCCATGGTCACTTCGAGGTGGATATCACCCACAGTGCATTGCAGTTCGTCTTCTTCTTCTTCTCCTTTTATTTTCCGGTAGACTGTATGCTTTTAGGGACATCGCGGCCACCCGCAGGACAAATATATATATATATATATAAATATTCCAAAACGCCTCAATTAGGCTATCCTATTTCCAAAGGAACAATCCAGTGAATGTATTGCAGTTTATACATATTGCTGCTATAACACCGATGGCTGCCAATTATAGGACTATTTAAAACTAATGTTTTTGGTTGAAACTAACATAAATAAGAAAATATGTTGGAGCAAACAATTTACACATAAGTAACAATATCTTGATAATCTGAGTTACCGTGTCGAAATTCAATGTTTGTTATGCTATGGAAATGGCTTTCTGCAATATAGACTACCTTTGCAGAATGTTATAATTCTGTATTATTTGCATTCAGAACTACAACTACCTATGTAACTGACGGTCCATTGCGACTACAAGGGCAAGTGAGCAAGTGGGTTCCATTTAAATCCCCCGCTCCTCCCCCGCCCAGTCTCCCTCCGCACTCCAAGTTCCCTCCGTGCAACGTATGCTGTTACGTCATACCAAGGGCTGAGGGTAAATGAACGAGGGGAAGTGCAACTACTAATGGAACGCAGGGAGGGTAAAAGAACAATGGCAGTTCTAAAATGGATGTTGGACACTAGACACTCATGGATATAATATAGTCCAGAAGATGGCAGTAATGTCACCATGAGCTGCAAAACCTGTTAAAAATGTTTACTAAAGGTGTGCCAATTTATACTGGGACATGATCGTCACAGCATATAGAATAAATTATTTATGTTTTTGGGCAAGGTTTATGGTTGTACAAGTCATAGTTTACAGTCAATATGTCATTTGGATTTAATGTATAGTTCTGCTTTTACTGAAGTAGATACTTATTTCACCATTGCTTAAGACAAAAAAAAAAATTTGTGAGTCTTTTACAAAATAACAGACAGACATTTATTGCTCTATTTGTGGAATAGCAACAACATAGCTGCCTTCCAAGACAACATAGCTGCCTTCCAAGACAACATAGCTGCCTTCCAAGCATCCTTGTTGAGATTACTTGTATGCATAGAATGTTAAATAAAAAATAAATAAATAAATGTTTTTTACTATTCATTTTATTTTCATTTAATGATTTTAAATTGAAAAAAAAAAACGTTGTTGCATTTCCAAAGGGAAGTTTATTGGCAGGATGACTAAAATGTATAATTGAAACCCTGTAATAAAGTAGTTGAACTAACAAGAATGTTGGTTGTGTTTTGTGTAAAAGGTGTGTTTCCACCATGAGTCAACCTGAGGGGGAAGATGAGGGAGCCCAGCTCTGCTCCAAAACTCTCTCTGAGGAAGACGACAGGCAGACCAAATCTGAACGGTAGATGTCTTGGCTTTATTGATAGTGTTTAAGAGACAGAGGTGACATGGGGCAGAGAGGGGAGTGACATGCAGAGAACGACCGCACGTGGGAATCAAACCCGGGTCCGCTGCTGGGCCCGGCCCGGTGGGTGGGTGGGGTGGGGTGGGGGTGGGGGGGGGGGGCTCTACCAACTGAGCTAACGGCGCCCCATAATGTAGATGTCTTAACTGTCCGATACAGAGCTCAGTGCAAAATCTGCCCACTGTCGTGATTCACAAAAGATTGAGAGCATTGTGTTGAAGCCCAATAAGGGGTTCATTAAAGGGATAGTTCAGTATTCTTGAAGTGTGGTTGTATGAGGTACTTACCAAATGTTTTTGTTGGTTTCACGGATTTAAAAAAAAATTCAGCTTCCAGTCTAAAAACATGATTACGTTTATTTTCAGGAACAAGCAAGAAAAAGCAGATTCTCCTGAACTCAGCTGTGTGTCTGTGAAGAGTGACATGTCCATGGATTTCCCCATGACTTTCAAACAGTAAGATTTGAGCTTCTGAAATAAAGTAAATAACAGTAAATTCTCTGATTAGGGAGGGGTTAGCAAGGAATCGATGCAATCCAATTACATCCTCACAACTATTGATGAAGGCAAAATGAGTGGTTGACCAATATGTTTTTTTGTTGCTTTGTGTGACTGACTTTGATAACACTCACCATCTAATCTCCCAGAGATAGAAGTGCAATAGAATAAATGGGGAACTAAACAGATCTTCAGGTCATCACTTGATATTGTGAAATACAGGTAAGACATGCTAAAAGGGAAAGGAGATCTCAGAGGATCTCAGGAATAGAGTTGTGATGCTGCACATTTGTCCGGGGACAGCTATAAATTGATTTAAAAAAAGTTTGAGCTCCATCGGTTCACCTTGATGCAAATAATCTACAAATCTTCAAGAGTGACAAATCTTCAAGAGTGACTGAACATCTGCCTAGAAGTGGACTTCCTTCAAAAATGTTCATGAGCATCAAAAGAGAAGTGATTTTTCTGGTAAAGGCCAACCCAACCATTACATCTGGAGATTTGCAGACAATTTGACACCACCATTCTTCACTTGGGAGAAGGTTCTCTTGGTGGTAGGCAGAGTTGCGTTTTAGCCCAAACATGGCGGTTTTCGATATGATTGAAGAGTTCAATTTTGGACTAATCTGTCCACAGAATTATTCTTCGGGTATCTCCAGGTGCTCTCTGGCAAAGCTGTGACAAGCAGTTTTGTTCTTTTTTGAGAGCAGAGGCTTCTTCAGCAACCCTCCCATGAAAGCCATGTTGACTGAGTTTTCGTCTTATTGTGGAACCATGCACATCGTCCCAGATGCTGCAAGAGAGGTCTGCAAATCACTAGATGTAATGTTTGGGTTGGCTTTTAACTGAAAAATCACTTTTCTTGTGGCGCTTGTGGATATTTTTGAAGGAAGTCCACTTCCAGGCAGATGTTCAGTCACTCTTAAAGCTCTCCATTTGTAGATGATTTGCTTCACGGTGGACCGATGGAGCTCAAACTTTTTTTAAATGAATTTATAGCTGTCCCCAGACAAATTTGAAACATCACAACTCTATTCCTGAGATCCTCTGAGATTTCCTAATCTTGGCATGTCTGACCTGTATGGGTTCAGTTTGGTGGGCCTAAACTGACTTGGTTTTATCTCTGTTTTATCTAATGCCGCTAAATTTCGTTCCTAAAGATCTCTCATTACATTGGTCCATTTCATCAATCAATTTGGCCCATCTGATTGTGTTCACCTCATTCACTTGATATTGTGGAAATACTTGAGGCTGAGGTGGATGACATCTTTAGTACACATACTTGTCTTGATGGCAGTAATCTTCTGTACTCCTCTGTATGTTAGGGGTTAGCAATTGATTTCCGTATAGCCATCTTCCTCACAGTGATTGAGCTCTTTGTTTACTTCTTCTTCTTCAGGACTGGGCGGGAAGAGCAGATTCTCCTGTTCCCAGCTTGTGTCTGTGAAGAGTGACTTGTCCATGGATTTCCCATGACTTTCAAACAGTAAGTTTTAACTTCTAAAATGCTCAACAGTAGTCCATTGTATGGCAAGGCGCCTTTGTACTTTATATCTACTTTGGAGGGGGCTGTTTCAACAGTAGTATAGAACAGACAAACTGAAGGCCTTACACTTTTTATATGTAGTGCGTGCTGGGGAATGTACCTGTTGGAAGACATCTTCACCTCATCACTTGATATTGTGGAAAGACTTGAGGCAGTGGTGGATGATGTCATCTTTAGCAACTATAGCTTCTTGTCCTTGAAGGCCACCGTAGCTTTGGTAAATCCTCTGATTGTGAGGGGTTAGCAAGGGAGCGTTTCAATCCAGAACTTTCACCTTTAGATGATGCCAAAATACACCCTTATTAGACACATCACTTGCAGACCTGTCCACATTAAAGTCTCAGAGAGGTCGAACTTGTTGTTGACAGACATCTGACAGCAATTGTGTTTGCTTTGTGTGGTGACTTTTAACACTCACCATCTTCCTCACAGTCATTGAGCTCTGTTTACTTCTTCTTCTTCAGGACTGGGCGGGACAGAGCAGATTCTCCTGAACCCAGCGGTGTGTCTGTGAAGAGTGACATGTCCATGGATTTCCCCATGACTTTCAAACAGTAAGATTTAACTTCTAAATAAGTAAATCGGTAAATTCTCTGATTGGGAGGGGTTAGCAAGGGAGCGTTGCAATCGAGAACATTCACCACTAGATGAAGGCAAAAATGAGTGGTTGACCAATATGTTTTTTTTGTTGCTTTGTGTGATGACTTTTAACAGTCACTCACCATCTTCTCCCAAGAGGAAGTACTTTAGAATAAATAACTAAACACATCTTCCAGGGCTGTACGCTTATTTTTTAAAGTGGTAGCACTGGTGCTAGCAAGCAAAAAAATTCAGTAGCACAAAAATAAATTTGGTAGCACACAAAGTATGATCGAAAACTTGCATGATCCTAACCCTTGCATTTAGCTCTAATTACCTTTGAGCATGTCGTCTTGGTTTTATTTGAGATTCTCAATGAATATGATATCCTAGTGTGTGCAGTAATAATTGTAGAAAAATGAATATGGGTGCACTGATTGCAATTTAGACAAAAGAGTCTAACCTGCCAATGGCAATTTTTTTGCTGATTCAGAATTATTTCCCCCCCATAGAACTATAAAAATAATGTCTATACCTATAAATTTTTATAAACATATCATTATTATATTAGGCTAATAATAACAAACATTTTTAGAACATTTCATTCTTTTAATGAAAACCATACTTTAAAACATTGAACATATAGCCTATTAAATAAATTAGTAAACATAGTTATACAATTTAGGCTAAGTTAAATAGGTTGTGTCAATCTTTGTTTAAATCATAGATAGTTACTGCTGTTGACTGCTTTCTTTATAGGTCCATGGTTGACTGCAGGGCTGTGAAGCGCTAACTTCCTGTTCTTACCTGCTTCAAAATAAGAGTCAACTCGCATTTGGCTAGTAACCGACTTTTATTGTGAAGGCGCACAGGAAATGTTCTGTTTGCACACGCACTAACTTGACTGCGTTAATGTAAAGAGAGCCGTCTCCTTCCTGTTTTAACCGTTGGTGAAGTTAGACGCCATAATCGCCGCACAAGCACAGATCCCGAGCACACATCTTTCACCAGCCAAAGTGGAGGGTAGACTTAATAACTTACTCGCCTAAGACTACATTCACCCGCATTTGGAGAGTGTTAATGTAGAGCCCTCTAAGCAGTATTGTGCAAAGCTCCTCTGTGTCTCAAACAGACAGCATCTGCTCATTAGCACTGGTGCTACTGGACTTGTATTCATCATCGCACGTGATCAATTTCAGTAACAAATGCGATCAAAACTGTCGCACTGTACAGCCCTGTCTTCACCTCTTCACTTGATATTGTGGAAATACTTGAGGCAGAGGTGGATGATTCCATCTTTAGTAACTAGCTTCTTGTCCTTGATGGCCACCGTAGCTTCTGTAAATCCTCTGAATGTTAGGGGTTAGCAAGGGAGCGTATATGGCTCTCCATCTTCCTCACAGTGATTGAGCTCTTTGTTTACTTCTTCTTCTTCAGGACTGGGCGGGACAGAGCAGATTCTCCTGTTCCCAGCTGTGTGTCTGTGAAGAGTGACATGTCCATGGATTTCCCCATGACTTTCAAACAGTAAGTTTTAACTTCTAAAATGCTCAACAGTAGTCCATTGTATGGCAAGGCGCCTTTGTACTTTATATCTACTTTGGAGCGGGGCTGTTTCAACAGTAGTATAGAACAGACAAACTGAACGGCCTTACACGTTTTTATATGTAGTGAGCGTGCTGGGGAAATGCACCTGTTGGAAGACATCTTCACCTCATCACTTGATATTGTGGAAAGACTTGAGGCAGTGGTGGATGATGCCATCTTTAGTAACTATAGCTTCTTGTCCTTGAAGGCCACCGTAGCTTCGGTAAATCCTCTGATTGTGAGGGGTTAGCAAGGGAGCGTTTCAATCCAGAACTTTCACCTTTAGATGATGCCAAAATACACCCTTATTAGACACATCACTTGCAGACCTGTCCACAGTAAAGTCTCAGAGAGGTCGAACTTGTTGTTGACAGACATCTGACAGCAATTGTGTTTGCTTTGTGTGGTGACTTTTAACACTCACCATCTTCCTCACAGTCATTGAGCTCTGTTTACTTCTTCTTCTTCAGGACTGGGCGGGACAGAGCAGATTCTCCTGTACCCAGCGGTGTGTCTGTGAAGAGTGACATGTCCATGGATTTCCCCATGACTTTCAAACAGTAAGATTTAACTTCTCTTTAAGTCAATATCTGTGCGTACATCTCGGCAACATGTGTTTTTGTACAGAGTATTGCCACAGTGGATGCTCTCACTGCCTCATACGATGAGACAATAAGTTAGCTCTGAACCATGGAAGCCAAGTGCTGGATATAGACCTCACAGATCTGCTCCTCCTTGGAAACAATAAACCCACCAAACCCGGCGAGTGGCAAGTTCCTTTCACAGGTTTCTAAAGGCCAGGACACACCGGCCCGATAATCGGCCATCGGACATGGTTGGAGAGTCTGGAGGGGGCGGGGACACGAATATGTTTGGTGTGTTCGGTGCCGTCGGCCGTCGTAGATGTCGTCGGGCTTCTTTTCAGCCGATTGAACATGTTCAATCGGCGTCGGGCAGCCTTTCAGTCGGAGCAATTTGATTTGTGGAGGGCTAGCGAATCAGGGAAGTCCGGAAGTGAGGCGGGTAGCACAAACAGCTAACAACAGCTAGACATTGTTTTAATGTGTTTGTTTGTTTCGTTCAGCGAGTACTCACATACATCAACCCTTGTTGACTGCTCGACACCATGCTCGACACTCTCTGCTAAAAATGGTGCTCTTTATGGTCCATAAATATAAATACGTATTTCTATCTATGTTTATGGTCTAGAGAGCCGTCCCATCATTTCCGGCTTACGTATTTTTTTGGGCCACAATACAGATTAGCGCCGCCTGTTGTTATGGAGACAAGCGCAGAGCGTACGGAAAGTCAGTAGTCGGCTCGGTGTGTTCTTGGCACTTTTTTGGCCGCGACGGGCAGACTGGAGCTGCCTGAATCAGCAGACTCCATTTTCGGGCGAGGGTCGGTAGTCGGACCGGTGTGTCCTGGCCTTAAGGTCTGACATGACCTTTGCCAATTTGGTATGTTTTGTGTGGTACCTTGTAATACTCACCCTCTTTCCTGCCAATCATTGAGCTCCGTTTATCCAGGGTGGTAGGATGGCTTAGAGGGGCCGACCAGTTGCTATGAGGTCTCTGGTTGGATCCCCGGCACCGGACAGGAGGGTGTTAGTAGTAAAACTAGTGATGGCTGCTATTACATCTACGGTGCCCACCATCTCTACCATTGTGTCCTTGAGCAAGGCACTTACCCCCAAACTGCTCCAGGGGCACTGTACTATGGCTGACCCTGCGCAAGGAGGGTCAGCCATTTTGTGATAATGTAGCAATATACAGTAGCTCTATGTTACTTGACCAATAAAGCAACTTAACTAAACTCAACTGGTACTTTTTCTTCTTTCAGGGCTGAGCAGGAACAAGCAACTTCTCCTGTTCCCAGCGGTGTCTCCATGAAGAGTGACATGTCCATGGATTTCCCCATGACTTTCAAGCAGCCAGAAGTCCTTTCTGAGTAAGTCAACAGAACTTGAGTTTGAGCACCAATTATCTATTAAGGATTGTTGATTCAATAATGGATGATGTTCTCTCCACAGATTTGTCCAAGAGACACCAGAGGAATCCACTAGTTCTCAAACAGACCTGAACTCCTTATTTACGGTGTGTACTGCACACCCACGTTTAGCGAGTAACTACAACAGCCACGATTGAATATATACTCTGGGTGCTTACTTTCTTTAAAGCTGCTTGCTAACAACTCTGGAGCCGTTTATACATTGTATCTCATATTTCAAACTAGCTTTGCCATTTAGCTTAAACCTTAGACCAATATATTAACGGACAAGAGCTGGATCAATAGATTGCACTACAAAATCAAGCTGATTCTTGAATGCATTGCTCACAAGATATTGAACATTGTAGACATGATACCTCCTAAACTTCAGCATTCTATCATTGTCATTACAAGTATGTATGTATGTTAACATTAGCATTATGCTAACAGCACTACTGAGACCAAATAGCTGCTAGCATGATTCTTATGCTTCTTTTGAATATTCGGATATGATCGTCATGCTTTCAGTTTCAGCGCTAAGTGTGGCTAAACTTTAGCCTGGCACCGCCCGCCCAACTGCTTCCGCTCAATTTTCATTTCCCTTCAGTAGTCAGTCTGGGTCCGCTAAACTTTTAAAGAGTGGACAAACACTAATGAAATTGTTAATCATTTTCTGAACCTTTAGGTAATGCATAAAACCAATGTTCCCTTCTGTAAGAAAAGGATGTACAGTGCATTCTTGTTTGTGTAAAATACCGTCATTAGATCAACCAGAAGAATTTATCTCAAAATGCTTATAGGGGAGAGTGGCCTAAGTTTTGCGGTTGGGGAACTGTGCCATCCCTTGTTTCTAGAAAACCATAGAAGAAATTGGAAATGTGACCACACATTTAAGAAGAGCCATCCATTTGACTCCTCCTGTAAAGAAGGGAGAAACATGGAATAAGATATAAGCACATTTAAGCTCAAAAAACTGTTTTTTGCCTTTCAAAGTAAAATTTCCATGATCATGGTTTTTTGATTATTGTGTCTGAACAATTATAGACACGTTTGAAAACTTTTGACACATGTTTTAGTGCTTTAGTATGCTACACTTTGTGTCTATATAGTTAGCACTATGTCAGCCCTAAACTGCTGCATCATGCCTATTATCCAAAATTCTGGGGTTGGGGTGATTTGTGCCAAAGGGCCTGGGTGAGTTATAAGTAAGTAAAATATATTTATAAAAGCACATTTATGACAGTTTGCACTTTCCAAAGTGCTGTACATAGTGCATTCAGTAGATAAACAATGAAGGTAAAATAACAATAACAAAAAATAAAAGACGTAAAGCCCATACATCCACATAAACACAGATAGTAGTGCAGAGGTAAGATAGTTAATGGGGAGGAAACACCAGGGTGTACATATGGGTTTTGAGCCTTGATTTAAAGGCAGAAATGTAGGGGGAATCACATTTGTCAGGTGGCAGTCACAAGCACGGAGCAACTAGTGTGAAGTACATTTCTGAGAGTTGTGCCAGTGGCATGGCTGTATACGCTGGTCACCAAAAAGAAAGTGATTGTCTACAACAGCTCGGAATAGACTGACATCTCCATTCCACTTAACGACACCACTGATGAGAGTTCAGATGGCCAGAAAGATAATGATGGTGACTTTGTCATTGTGAGCTTTGCAGGTAAAACCATTAGATCTGCTAGGCCTTGTTTAAGAAAATTGACCTTCAATCTTTGTAAAATATTTACTTTATTTACTTTAAATAAACCTTAAATAAGTGATTGTCTAATGGATTTGTCTTGCATTACAGTTTATGAGATATATATCAATGGCACAATTTACCCCATGGTATTCTCTCTTGTGGCACAACTTACACCACACCGGGGGCAAGTTGTGCCACAAGACAACTTTTCTTCCGAAAGCTATATCTCTTAAACAGTTTATTCCAGATCCAAAGTTTTTATTGCCAGGGATGCACAACATCCTGAAATATATGTACATATTTGAGTTGGAGACATAACTGTCAAGGCCTTACTTTAAAGTCACTTTGAGTAAAAAGTTGCACAACTTAGGCCACTCTCCCCTATAGGCGAATGAGACTGAAAGGGAAAAACTTATTGAAAAAGAAAACAAGGATATGTCGGTATATTAAAGTGGATGCTGTGTTGGATGAGTTTAAAAAGTTAAATGTAATTTTTTTTTGTCTCAGCTTCTTGAGAAGAGTATTTCAGCTTTTGTGAAAGAAGAACTCAAGAAGTTCCAAACAATTCTCAGTGGGATGGATGACTCAGAATGCTCAGACCAATGTGAGGACAGAGAGGCAGTTGAGGGTGAAGAGGAAGAGTGGAAGAGGAGCAGCAGAGATCAGTTTCTGAGGATCACGCTGCAGTTCATGAGGCAAATGAAGCAGGAAGACCTGGCCAACACTCTGCAGAAAAGTAAGATATTTTTTAAAAGTTCAATGATTCATACACACTTTTTATATTTGCATTTATAAAGTCTGCTAGTGGGGGCTGTGTATGGGTCATTTGTTGTTTTCATTTCATGTTAATGCAAAAGTTTAGTTTTCACTTCTAAATTGAAGGTAAGGGAACAAAAAAATCATGATTTCGATTGTGGCCACTTTGGAAGATCGAGAAAATATCTGGTCCGGTTTCTTGACACTCAAACCAAGGAAAATATCTGGTCCGGTTTCTTGACACTCAAACCAAAATTGTTTTATTGACCCTTACCTTCAATTTAGAAGTGAAAACGAAAATTTCGCATCAACTTGAAATGCCCAATTGCCCAGGTCTTAACCCATTGATGACGGCTGCTGCGCGATGCCACATTGGCTCTCCTGCCTGATGCTGCGTCGCGCAGCATTATTACTTTATCTAATTTTCATGGCATTCCCAGCATAGAATGCACTGTCATTGGTTCAAATACACATGAGGTGGGTTTTGTTGATTTTTTTAAGACCACGTGACCACCCAAAAGTTGTGCGGTTTGCCAAAAATCTTGTCAATCAAAAAAATACAAAATAAAAAAATAAAACAAAATAATTAAAAAAATACGCCAGCTATGTCGGCGACAGAACAGTTAGTGGCGTTTGGTGCGCAGAATCAAGGTCTACTATAGACTACTGACGAAAATCACACAACACATTGCATCTATTTATTAACAATATTTAATAATTTTCTAATTCATCTCATTTTGACGATTTTTAGAAATATTTGTTGGTTTGTAAGCGCTAAGGGAGCATGTTTAAATAAAACCTGTGAACCTTAACTTTTAAATGTATTTTATTTCATGTTTCTATGTGCTACACAGGCTTAGATATTAAGGTTTTGGTAGACTTGACAATTCCTACTGTTTTTTCAGAAAACCCTCAGGCATTAAGGACATGCATCCTAGATTGCCATAGTCATCAATGGGTTAAATAGCTCTGGCAATTGGATTGTCATAAAACTGAGTTGATCACTGAACGTTTTTCTTTCTCTAAATCATTAAATATTTTTATTTCTCTTTAATCAACATATCTAATCAAACTTTGGGGCAAGTGCTGATCTGGCCTAATTAAACCAGTTACATGTAGAGTTTGACAGATTAAAGATAATAGAGATTACCATGTATTTCCACAAAAGAAAATACACGTCCCCCCGTAGAGTCTCTGTCTGTCCTCTTCACAGCAGACCCGGGTTAGAATCCAGCCCGGGTCGTTCTCTGCATGTCATTCCCCTCTCTCTGTCTGTCTGTCTGTCTGTCTGTCTGTCTGTCTGTCTGTCTGTCTGTCTGTCTGTCTGTCTGTCTGTCTCTCCTCTTCACAGCAGACCCGGGTTAGAATCCAGCCCGGGTCGTTCTCTGCATGTCATTCCCCTCTCTATCTGTCTGTCTGTCTGTCTGTCTGTCTGTCTGTCTGTCTGCCTGCTGGTAATATAAAACAACACTTGATCATCATCTTGTGGCTTTATCATAGTGGAAGATATGTGTTCAGATCACAGTTGGCAGCACCAAATCTCATGCAATATCTAATCGCAATCATAGTACCAGAATCTTAAAATGGACCTGTACAAACTAATGTAATTGAATACAATATTGTTTTTCCTTGTAGAAACTCTTGCTCCAGTGTGTGGCTGTAAACTAAAATCTAATCTAAAGGAGAAGTTTCAATATGTGTTAGAGGGGATCGCAAAATCAGGCTATCCAAACCTTCTGAATAAGATCTACACAGAGCTCCATATCACAGAGGGAGGGACAGCAGAGGTCAATGCTGAGCATGAAGTCAGATGGATTGAAACAGCATCCAGGAAACCAAACAGACCAGAAAAAATAATCAGATATCTGGACATATTTAAGGCCTTACCTGGAACAGATAAACGAATCAGAGCAGTGATGACTAAGGGAGTGGCTGGCATCGGAAAAACAGTCTTAACACAGAAGTTCACTCTGGACTGGGCTGAAGGCAAAGCCAACCAGGACATACAGTTCACATTTCCATTCCCTTTCAAAGAGCTGAATGTGCTGAAAGAGAAGACGTTTAGTTTGGTTGAACTTGTTCAACACTTCTTTCCTGAAACCAAAGAAGCAGGAATCTGCAAGTTTGAAGAGTTCCAGGTTGTGTTCATCTTAGACGGTCTAGATGAGTGTCGACTTCCTCTGGACTTCCACAACAATAAGATTCTGACTGATGTCACAGAGTCCACCTCTGTGGATGTGCTGCTGACAAACCTCATCAGGGGGAAACTAGTTCCCTCTGCTCGCCTCTGGATAACCACACGACCTGCAGCAGCAAATCAGATCCCTCTAGAGTATCTCGACATGGTGACAGAGGTCAGAGGGTTCACTGACCCACAGAAGGAGGAGTTCTTCAGGAGGAGATCGAGTGATGAGCAGGAGGCCAACATAATCATCTCCCACATCAAGACATCCCGAAGCCTCCACATCATGTGCCACATTCCAGTCTTCTGCTGGATCACTGCTACAGTTCTGGAGAATGTGTTGATGACAACAGAGGGAAGAGAGCTGCCAGAGACTCTGACTCAGCTGTACATCCACTTCCTGGTGGTTCAAACCAAAATGAAGAAAGTCAAGTATGATGGAGGAGCTGAGACGGATCCACACTGGAGTCCAGAGACCAGGAAGATGATCGAGTCTCTAGGAAAACTGGCTTTCGAGCAGTTGAAGAAAGGCAACCTGATATTCTATGAATCAGACCTGATAGAATGTGGCATCGATATCAGAGAAGCCTCAGTGTACTCAGGAGTGTTCACACAGATCTTTAGAGAGGAGAGTGGACTGTACCAGGACAAGGTGTTCAGTTTCGTGCATCTGAGTGTTCAGGAGTTTCTTGCTGCTCTTCATGTCCATCTGACGTTCTTAAACTCTGGTGTCAATCTGCTGTCAGAAGAAAAACAAACTTCTCTGTGGTCTAAATTGTTCAGCGACAGATCTGATCTCCTCCTCCAGAGTGCTGTGGACAAGGCCTTACGGAGTCCTAACGGACACCTGGATTTGTTCCTCCGGTTCTTTGTTGGTCTCTCCCTGCAGACCAATAAGAAACTCCTACAGGGCCTGATGCCACGGACAGGAAGCAGCTCATTGACCAATCAGAAGATAGTCCAGTACATCAAGGAGAAGATCAGTGAGAATCTGTCTACAGTGAGAAGCATCAATCTCTTCCACTGTCTAAAGGAACTGAACGACTCTAGTCTGGTGGAGGAAATCCAACAGAACCTGTGTTCAGGAAGTCTCTCCACGGAAAACCTCTCTCCTGCTCAGTGGTCGGCTCTGGCCTTTATCTTGCTGTCATCAGGAAAATGTCTGGAGGTGTTTGACCTGAAGAAATACTCTGCGTCAGAGGAAGCTCTTCTGAGGCTGCTGCCAGTTGTCAACGCCTCCACTAAAGCTCAGTAGGTTAAACATTTCATGAATAAAGTATGTAATTAAATATATAAAAGTTGTACTCTAATAATACTCCCTTATTTGGTTGCTAATTCTTTTTTAGGTTGAGTTGCTGTAATCTGTCAGAGACCAGCTGTGAAGCTCTTTCAACAGTTCTCAGCTCCGAGTCCAACAGCTTGAGAGAGCTGGACCTGAGTAACAACGACCTGCAGGATTCAGGAGTGGAGCTACTCTGTCCTGGACTGCAGAGTCGACACTGTAAACTGGAGGTTCTCAGGTCAGAATTCAATAGCTTGTTCAACAGATGACATTTTAAATCCATGCTTTGTAGAGAAATGCTTTCGAAGAACTTTGATGGTAAACGGTGGAACAGATGACAGAAGTATGGTTAGATACCCAACTATATAATTTTAAGGATACCAACCAAATTGTATCTATACATCTTGGTACTACTCTTTTGGTCATGAAAATATGACATTACATTAGACCAAGTCTTTTTTTCACAGAAATTAATTTTTGCAAAAGCATTTCCCGCAGAAACAAGTAAAGTGTTCTATTTCAAAAACTATGGTGTGTGTGTGTGTGTGTTTATGTATAGACTGTCAGGCTGCCTGATCACAAAGAAAGGCTGTGCTTCTCTGGCCTTTGCTCTGAGATCCAACCCGTCCCATCTGAGAGAGCTGGACCTGAGCTACAATCATCCAAAAGACTCCGGAGTCTTTTCTGCTGAATTGGGTGATCCAGCCTGGAGACCTGAAACTGTCAGGTAAAAATGTCACTTGTGAGCCAAGAATTCCACAGTTGATTTCAAGTGCTGATCTGACTTTTTTTTTTTTTTTAACCAGGTTGGACCAGGGTGGATCCCAAGCAATGAAACCTGGTCTGAAGAAGTGTAAGTGTGTTTTTCTTACAAATAATGAAATCTGTTTTGACAGATTTGCTGTGATCCCAATACCATTCTGGGTGAAAATCATAAACAAGAATACAAATCTGACAATTTGTCAGGTATGAACTGCTTCTTGATTTTGTCTTGTTCCCTCCCTCAGATGCCTGTAAACTCACACTGGACCTAAAAACAGCAAACAAACAGCTCATGATGTCGGAAAACAACAGAAAGATAACTGTGGTGAAAGAGAAGCAGCCATATCCTGATGCTCCGGAGCGATTTGACTACTGGAAACAGCTGCTGTGTACACAGGGTTTGAACGGTCGGCGTTACTGGGAGGTCGAGTGGAGAGGCAAGGTCTTTATTGCAGTGACCTACAGTGGAATCAGAAGAAGAGGACAAGGTGACGACTCATGTTTCGGAAGAAATCGTCAGTCCTGGAGTCTGATGTGTTCTGACGAAGGATACTCTGCCCTGCACGATAAAGTAAGTGTGCCCATCGCTACCTGCCCTTCCAACAGAGTGGGAGTGTACCTGGACTGGCCTGCTGGGACCTTGTCCTTCTACAAGGTGTGCTCTGGTAGAGTGATCCACCTCCACACCTTCACCACCACATTCACTGAGCCAGTCTTCCCGGCCTTCAGGGTTAGAAATGACCCGTTTAACTCGTCAGTGACTTTGTGTCAGATATGGTAAAACGTCCTCCTCTGTCTGAATGTGTGTCAGTCTCTGGAGTGTTAAGAAAAAGCTTGTATTGAGGTGGATTGTAAAAACAGGATTAAAATGACCTTGGCTCAGCTGTTGTACATTATGTCCTGTTACAGGCATATTTAGTCTCCTTTCCTGTTTGTGTTCTTTTGTTTATTAGAGCTGATTGTTGACATGCTGTAGCTATTTATGAGTGTTATGTTAGTGACTATACTTCCCAGCACCTTAGCACCAGGATGTGACATCACAGCGGTGCACACGGACTGTTTGATGAAGAATGCCAGCAGCCGGAGCTTGAGGGAAATGTTTGACACAGACACCTGCAGCAGAAGTCACAAGGATCTGCGCTTGGCGAGCTCGCTTCCATCACACTACTGAACGTAATATCGTACGACTGGCCTGGTGGCTCATGAGAGCTGGAGACGGGGCTCTTCGAATCAGCGGGCAACGGTGAGCATAGCTACACTTAGCCTCTGTCGCATCACCTCGAGATTGAGAGAGAGAAGACACTTGCTCAGAATCAGGCAGTCCCTGAAACAAATTGTAACCCCACCAGTTATTTTAGGTTAATGCCCAAGTTCATTACCACTGAAGTGGGTGTATTCTTTGCGGCATTTGAGAGGAATGCAGAGGAGACGAGATGGCCACGGTACAGGTGGACGTTGCTGATTCAGGGGAGTCAGGAAAGGAAAGCCCAGGAGGCATATGCTACTTAAGAGAACACGCAAAGTAGAGATTATGATGAGGTAAAGAAAAATGTACTAGCAGCATATGAGTTGGTTCCGGAGGCATACCGTCAAAAATGTAGGTCCATGAAGGGGAAAAGTTGCATACCGGAGTCTCAAATGGCACTTTTCCATTACATTTTCCAGCTATACTCTCCCCACCCCCCTGTTTTGTTTTTTCGCTATAAAAAAAGTACCTGGTGCCTAATTTTTTGGTCCAAGTTCCAAAAGAGAAGGTACCAGGTACTAAACAGTGATTGGTCAGAGTGAATCGGCACTGCTACTGCATCATCAGTGGGTGGCACCCTATCCTCCACAACAAGCAGACAAGCCACTTTACAGATCCCAGTTTTAAAAATCTCCGCTTTGCCAGGAGTTTTCAAAACACTCCAGTGTTAGTGTCTGGTTGACAAAACTAAGAGAAAGAGATACGGTTACTAAAATACCCGTATATGTGTGGACATGGCCATAGTGGAGCAATCAACCTCAGTATTCCACATTGATCCTCTCAATAATATCAGTGGAAATAAATGTAGCAGTAGTACATATATCAACTTAAATATGTTTAAAGAGTGATAGTACTGGAGTAGCTACTTGCGCTGACTGACTTTTTATAATACACAACATTTTTTGCTTTTACTTAATATAAACTGCAATTGTTAGGGCAAAAAGTCATCAGGAATAGGTATTTTCAGAGTTTGAATAATTTTTTAAAAGGCATGTCTTGCAATGTACGCTGATGATTCCACCATATATTTAGCAAAGCAACAATAAGTGATTTGAAATACTAATCTAAATCTGAAGTTAAAGGTGGTTGTTCATTGGATAAACAGTGATAAAAAAAACTGACAAAAAATCCCAAAAAATTATTGTTTAACCGGAGTCGCAAATTTATATTTTTGATTAATTTGTGTTGCACTTACAACAGCTTTCCAGTAGATGGCAGTGTATGACGTGACGCACTAGAGTTCACCGTGGTGGCAGATGTTTAACTACTGTATACCATCAAAACCAATGCATAAAGAAATAAACTGAACTAAATAAATATCCTATGTTGTGGACAATATGCATGTGTCCATATGAAATCATGATATGCTTCTGGTTATTGTTAGATTAAGTGGGACCCTTTATCCGCTTTGTGTCTGTGTTTTATGTTTTATTTATATTGTGTCAGTTGCTCTTGTTTTATTTGCGTTATGACCTGATATTGTGATGAGTGTGAATATGTATTTGGTCTATTGTCACCATGTAAACTGTGTGGGCACTGGGCCCCAGGCAAAATAGCTGTGCTGCTATGCAGGACCAATATCTATCTAAAAAACATTTTTAAACTCCAGGTGCCCCTGATGACAAAACTACCTAGTGTGATTAACTTGGAATTCAAAGCATTAATTGAAACCATCTCATAAGACACAAACAACTGTTTAGAAATACAGAGAGTTTTGAAGAGCTGATAGGCTTATTCAACTTTGTTTCAACTTGTTTGGTGATGTCTGGAATGTAACGGAGATTCATTTGTATGAAAAGGTTACGCACTATAGCTTTACGGGATACAGTGTGTGTTTGGCCAAATACAACAAAAGATTTGAAGATAGATTTGATTTATTGTTTCCTTATTTTTGTAAGGTAGATGTAAACTACTAAACTGTTGGCCTTAAAATAATAGAAATAAAAGTTTTGTAAATAGATTTGTCAATATAAATATCTAGGATATAAATAGAGAGTTCCCAATGTGAAGGCTACAAAGCCGAACCTTATAGGATACTGCCCCAGTGAAAAACTGCTGTAATTGTGTAGCTTTACTTATTGATTAATTTGTTTTGGTTTTATTTTATCTATAATAATGCATTCACTTTAATTCATCTGTAAGAAAGAAATAAAGAAATTAAAAAAATAAAGTATAATAGCATTTTATTTCCAGATGTGTGTGTGTGTGTGTGTGTGTGTGTGTGTTGGATTTCTGGAACCAAACTTCTTTATCAGACAGCGCCCTCTAGAGTCAGATATGCAGTAGTGAGTGAGAATGATTCAACTGGTGTCTCTAACCACCAGTCAAAATACAAACATAATCAACAGTAAATATTATGTATCTCCCCCCCTCCATGAGCAGCAGGTTCAGGCCATCTTCCAGAGCGCCGTGGTGTGAAGAAGCAAAAAGGAGGATTGACAATTCCGTCTTTTCAGTAAATCAAAAGATGGTTTTATTCGGCGAGCTTTGCAAAAATATACAATTTATTCAAACAATATAAAATGATTCAAAAGACGAGATTCCAAAAATCAAATTTAAAAAAGTCAAATGGTCTGTAGACCCTGGAAAGCCCCATACGTTTCTACAGAGCCTTGATTTAATAACTTTCCCTTTTTAAGGTTACAATAAGGACATATGCGGTCACACAATGAAACACAAGCAATCGATTGGCTAAATGACATATCAAAAATAAACATATTTTTTCTTTCTTTCTTTATTTTTTAAACCGTTTAAAACGTTGATGAAGACTCACTTTTTTTGCATTGGCCTTTAACATAAGTTGAGACTCCTACCTTTTTTCATGTGTATGTTATTTTGTATTGTATCTTTTACAGCACTTTGGTCAACTGATGTTGTTTTTAAATGTGCTATAGAAATAAATTTGACTTTGACCTTGACTTTCTGTCCTCCACCTGTAGCTGCTCTTTTGACACACATCCGGTCTTCTACAGACACAGGCCTCATATCTAGGTTTAGCTGTGAGCATGTTACCTGCTCTAAGCACACAGACACTGTCAATTCAACCCAGGTCACCCCTCATGATCTCAGCCCTTCAAGAGCATACAACTTCAGAGTACAACACAAAATGTATTCAAAATATGTTCAAATATTAAAAAACAGTAAAGATGCAGGAATGATATAAACCATAGGCTGATTGAAAACATACATCAGAATATAAATGCAAAACCATATGAACCCTTTAAGCAGTTAACACGTTTTAAACAGATTTTCTTCTATGTGACTCTGTTCAGTTGTTATCATTGGAAGAACAAACTGTTGACCAGTGCCCACTGCTCTCACATTTCAATATAGGAAAAACATTTGGAATCACCCCACAAGAGAGAGAGACAAGTCATTAATACAATCTTATAACATCAATGAAGGTTAAACTTTCTTTACCCAAAAACCTTATGATATTCCTGTTATAAACCTCGTTCTACCGACTGAGATAAACTTTGTCATATTTCACAGGAGCTTTATTCCATTTAACATTTTTCCAACATTGTCAATCAAATTGTTCCTAATGTCTTCATATCATTGTTTTCTGTTTCTCTTTTAAATAGTGCTTTATAAAATCACCAATTTATCTGGGTCATTTTGTCCCCAGTGAAAAGCGTCCAATTCCTCAAACAAATTGTAACTCATGCAAAGGTAAAATGAAAGGAAACAACTTTGATTAAGTGTTTAAGGTTGAATGTTTATAAACCCCCTCACGGACACACAGCATTAACATCACTGTGTCCCCACTGTTAATGTTTAAATAACATGTTGTTCAGTGTAGACTACGTTTGGTCTGAATAAGGATTTCACCACAACATTCACGTCGGTCTCCAAAGCTCATCAGTGAGATATCGCTCATGTACCTTAAGGCTTTTGTAGAAGATGTTTTTAGCGTTAACACTACTCAAACATCTATAGAGCTTCCTCATCTTGTCCTGAGGGGTAGACATGGCCCTTATTACATCATAACTCTCTTGTTGGAGGACTTGTTTATCAAGGAGCTCGTCCAGAATGGCTCCAATGTGGCTCACTCTCTGGATCAGCTGGACTCTATGTTTGTCCACAAAGTGCTCGCCTGTAAAAAACAAATAAAGTAAATTTATCTCAAAAGACTGACTGGATCTGACAAGTTAAAACATTTATTTTGAAGACAGGTTTCATTTGAAGATGCTATAACACTTGTACTTTCTATATTCAAACTGTAGACGACTGAAATTCATCAAATATCAAACTCTGACAATTCACGACTTTCTGAGGAAAGGACTTCAGATTGTGTAGCGGTGGTTTCTATAGTTCAGAATGATGTGTTACTATACTTATAATGTATATATATATGATGTGTTACTATACTTATAATGTATATATATATATATATATATATATATATATATATGTATATGTGATTGTGTATTGCATTCATTAATGCAGTTAAGTGCTTTCATACAGTGAAATAAGTGGTGAATAAACTGCGTCCCAACAATAGCACAGGAGCGTTTAGTTTAGTGATGTTGTAAAGTTCTCTCTTTTGACCTGCTCCCCTTGAATAGCAATGTTTGAGCTAAGCTAACCCGGATGAGAGACCTTTGTCCATTTCTATATAAAAAATAACACACACAGTTACAGGAACGGTGTCTGTCACCTCTTCTTGAGCCGCAGAGTGAGACATGAAGCAAAAAATGTTAAATGTTGAACTATTCCTTTAAATAACCAATGAAGAACTTTTTTATATCAGATTCCTTCTAGACAGTCTGATCAGTGACTGAAGCAGAGAACAAGTCATTTACAGAGGAGACGTCTCACTACATGTCCACCTACCGTCTGCCATGAGATTGACTCCAGCTGCTCCAGCTGAGGGGCCTGCAGCTGAAAGAAATGAAGAGAAAGGTAAAATAACTGAATAATGGATCTGCCTTAGTCTAGTGTTAATGCATAGTCCTGTTTCTACACACAGTAATAACTGAATAATGGATCTGTCTTAGTCTAGTGTTAATGCTTAGTCCTGTTTCTACACACAGTAAAACAGATGCTACACTGTGACCACTACTGAACCAAAGATAGCTGTAGAGATGGTTAAGACATCGCTCTCAAATCAATCAGCATTCTAAATGAAAAAGCTCCAAATCTGCTTTGATCTGATATCAGTGTTTAATAGTATTTTATTTTAACTTTCAAGTTGTGTTCAATTAAATTTAAATTGTTTTCCTCTTTTCTGTTGTAGACAATTAACTATCGTGTATTTAATTTATAACACAAATATGAATTGTTGTATCGGAACATGATAATAATGTACTTACAGACTGTTTACAACCTGCTTTGACATGTTTGGACTTACACACACACACACACACACACACACACACACACACACACACACACACACACACACACACACACACACACACACACACACACACACACACACACACAATAACAACCTCTAAGAATAATGGACAAAGCGAAAGTGTGATATAAAATACATCCAGCTCCACATGTATAAAGAACGCTGAATCTGCATCAACTTCTTGTGTCAGATGCAAACGGTAGCTACTATATAAACTGTAATGGTGAAATATATGAACAGTTAGTGTAAGGATGGTTTCTTTCTCACTTAGCCTACATGTACATCTTGTTGTTGTGGCTTTGGTGCTCCTTACAAACAGATATAACTTCAGCCTCTCACATGTTAACAGAACCAATACCAGGCACCAAATACATTGGCTAGACACTGATGGACAACAGTGGTTATAGATTCATCCAATAGTCTGTGGATATTGGAAGGGACATGTAACTTAGCAACTGTTTTGTTGTGTTTTGAGTGATCATGACGCTTCATGTCAGAAAGAGTTGTACATGGCAATGAGTTTAAATAACTATAATGTTAGTTTGTAACAGTAATACTGGAGGACTTCACACTGTACAAATGCTCCTCTCACCTTTTCGTCGTCTGTTTTTTTTCACATCCAGTTTGACGTCAGAGCGAACTGATGGAGAGAAGAAGTGAAAGAGAGAATAAATTAAACAATAATAACATCTTGAATGACTACCATAAGTAGTCAAAACTTAAACATTTAAGAAATGACAGGTCCACGAAATATGTGTTTGAAATATATTTTTGAAATGTTACAAAGTACAACGAGCATAAGCTCATTTTGAGAAAAGGTTTTGTCTATTTACAGTTTGATGAATGAGAGTCATTGGTTCATTACTCACGTTTTTGGTGTTCTTTAGCTTGGATTAACTTGCCAGTGATCCTGTAGAATGAACACAATCCTAAAGTTATGAATCAAGTTTAAATAATTGTTCATTCTTTGAGTCCAGAGACAACTGATCAAATGCTTTTTATCATCAAATCTTCACCACAGAGACCAAAGACTGACTGCAGACAGTCATGTTCTGTGTTAGTAAATATAATTATGATTATTATTGTGAATGAATATATAATTATTCATTAGTCGAGGTCCAAAAGGCATCACAGGAAAAACTAACAAACTCCATTTTAAATTCTAATACAAAATTGTGTCTGTTAAAATCTGTAAAATGTTGTATTGCTTTGCATTCTCTGTTGACATGTATTGGTTTGAGGAGGAAAGAAAGAAAAGAGAAAAAGAAAGAAAAGAAAGATGAAATGTAAGATAAGGAGAAACTGCACTCAGGACCTTAAACCACTGAGTTGTTGTGCTAGGCTATTAGATGATCAGACATATCTATAGCCCCTTTTACACAGAGATTGCGGCATATTGATGGAACAACATCACTCCAAAATGCCGGCTTTGCTTGCTTCTGTTATTTACACAGAACCAAGCAACGCCGGCCTGCTGGCGCATCAGTAGCTCCTTTTACACAGCGCTCCGGAATGAAAGAGGTGCTTGTAAACAGCGTCAGGTGTGACGTAAACATTTAGCGCCGCGCCGGTCAGCTGCTTTACAACAACAACACTGGCTGGTGAATTGAGAGCAGAAGTGCTGGAGCTTGCAGTAAGAGGGCCGTATGTTACTGTCCCCACGATGTGCCAGTTGATCTCGCTACGCGCTGAGTCCAACATCACTGGGACTGTTAACCAAACTGACTAAATCAATCCGCTTCACCTCTGTGTCTGTGTGTGTGTGTCTGTTTGTGTGACAGGTTGGTTGTGAGCGAGTCTCTTTGTGAGGGCAGAGATCTGCCAATCAGACATAAACATACACATACACACAGTGTGTGAAGTCACGTTACTGTAGGCAGAAATAAAGTGTGGATATACGCTCAGACTTAGGATAATAATAGCGGCGGCGGAATCCAGTCAAGACGACGTGAGTACGTTTGGCCGCATATTGACAGTTAGACAGTAACTTCAGGCTGCAGCCCGCAATGTAAATGTTCCGCAGTAATTTTCTCCGTGAATTGTGTTATTTATGTTGGGGGATAATGCTTTGTTAGCTAGATGGAGCTCTTGTTAAACATATTGGCCGATTAGAATTATTATTTGTAGAGTGTGCGAGTCTTGAGTTGTGTTAGCAAAACAGTAGCTCTTTTTGGCTGTTAAAACAACATGTTGCTTCAATGAATTGCTTTATTTTTTGTAGTAGCCATGTAATAAGTGGGATAATGTATAGAGAACGGGTCACTTGCTAGAAATAAAGACCTTCAAGCTGAACTGCTTCAGCTTGTCGGTCTTTATTTCTAGCAAGTGACCCGTTCGCTATACTTTATCCCTTACTTAGCCAAGCCTAGCTTTCCCATTGTACAACTTCTCCTGGGCAGAAATAGACTCATACACTCTGCAAAATGAAGCGTGGGGGTTTGGATTGAGCAACAGACCTTATGATCAGCTAGATTATACACCGTTCCATTTATTGGGTGATTTTTACTGGACATCAGGCCGCCGTGGTTAATGTTAAACACACGTCCTTCAACTGCTAACATGGTCGCATGTTTAGAACGTAGGCTATGGAACGTCAAACACCCCCTGTTCCGCAACAACAAGCTGGAGCATTTAAACAGAGAGGCGGAACTGATTGTGTCGGGAATCTTACTACCCCCCGAGGTAGTAAAATTCCCGGAACAATCTCTCGCACTTTTCTTCCCTCGTTCCTCAACTGTCGCATTTAAACAGCAGGGCGGAGGGCCGAAAGGTCGGCATATTCCCGGCTTTCACTGGCTGTGTAAAAGGGGCTTATGATCCAAACTGTTAACCTGTTTATTTTATTCACATTGTCTAAATGTTGGATTTGCTCCTTATTGATAGTTTATATTTGAACTGTTCCTACTTTACACTACAACGTCAGCACAACATTTCCCCTCTGGAGGAATAAAGTGTCTGATCTGATCTCAGTCCCTGTAGAGGGGCTTCTGAACACTTGGCTGTGAGGGGTCTCATGCTTGATGCTCCAGGAGCTGCTCCTATTGGTTGGTTGGGACGCTCACACAGTGGAAGGTAGAACTGGAGGGAAACCCCTAATGTGAGTGAGGCATTAACCTCCCTGTGTTTAGTACAATACTGTAGAACCAGCTGGACTGAGTCTGACCCCATACTGACCTCAGAGTCTCCAGGCTACAGTCTGGACTCTCCACACAGTCAGAAAGCAGCTTCTCTCCTGAACCCTGCAGGTTGTTTCCCCACAGACTCAGCTTTCTGAGATGGGAGGGGTTGGACTTCAGAGCTAAGGCCAGAGAAGCACAGCCGATCTCTGATAACCCGCACTCACTCAATCTGAATAAAGAATAAATGATGGAGATAAAGATTAAACTATAATCCAATCAGATGTATTCAGGTTTTAAATGATTACTAAGCATTATTATGTCCTAATAAATGTCAGTTATATTTGATTATTAGTGAAAATACATTCAAATGAACTGAAACGAAATAAATATTTCCACTAAAGCAAATAAACTTCATCAATTTACAATCAATCTTCTTTGTATAAAGATTTGACCATGCACCAAAAAATATGAAAATACATTAAATTTAAGAACTAAAAGTGGAAATGTACTGAATGATTCTTTAGGAAATGGACTTATGTTGATGTGATTGCAGACTACATTTAGAAATACAAATATGAACAAAAGGAAATATAAAACTTCTTGGATGTACGTTATGTTTTGACACAAGTGAGGTCAAATTGTTAATTAAATATATAAGATCTCCAACAGTAACAGAGTCAGTGAACTGACCTCAGACTCTCTAGTCTACAGAGTGGACTCTCCAGAAAACCACACAGCTGCTTCACTCCTGAATCCTGCAGGTTGTTCCTACCCAGATCCAGCTCTCTGAGATGGGAGGGGTTGGACTTAAGAGTTGAGGCCAGAGAAGCACAGCTGATCTCTGATAAACTGCATTCCCACAATCTGAATAAAGAATAAATGATGGAGATAAAGATAAAATTATAATCCAATCAGATGTGTTCCGGTTTTAAATGTTTAGCTGTCGTAATCAAATAACTTTTCTCTAAACTTATCACAGTGACTTTGTCATTCTCTGTTTGTGGATCATGATAATGTCAGTTATATTTTATTTATGTTTTCGGATATTGGGCTTTCATTTTCGGAAACACATTAGATTCACCGTTAATTTTTGACATTAACTGTTTCTGATGTTGTATGTGGTATCATTGTAATCCCTGACCATGAATACATAGGGGTAGACATCACTTGTTATGTGTTATTATGTTTGGTTCAGGAGTTATAATGAAAAATGCATAATTAGGCTATGGCGGAAAGTAAAATGGTTGCCATGGCAACCTTGATTCGATTTTGCAATGGCTAAATATCTGAAAATGTTCAGGTCCCCAAACTGTATAAGTGTACCAAGTTTCATGCTTTTCGGAAAACGTTAACAATTTGGCACAATTGGCTACAATAAAACAGAACTTTAGGAAGCCGAAAATTGGCATAAAGGTATGGTTAAGAAACCCCTTAGAAAACCACTTTCCACCACGTGGACTCCTTAAGGCTTTTAGTATGTTATTTATTACATATTCTTGAGTCAAAAACAGTTGGAATGGTTTCTGTTGCAATTTTTTTACGGTCAGGTTATATAATGCCTGGACTACAAGGACATGATCAAGACATTATGCAGAGATTATGATGCACTTGGTCTCGCACAGCCAGGCCAAACTACAGCTAGCAGTATGGGCTGGCAGTGCACTCATTTCTGAGATTGGGGTGGAAAGTGGGCCGGCCTGAACCAATAATAATCGTCTTGGGCAGAGCTAAGCCCAGGAAGCAGCAACGGTGTCCTTGCAAAATAAAAGAGGTTGGCAGTGAAATAACTACTGTTAATTCACCATCAAAAACGCCACTCAAAAATATTAAAGATATGTCGCCTCAAACTCAATCAAACTGTATTTCAGAGCTCTGGCTTAATGCACACCACACCACAGCAGCTGATTGTTGTCTCTGTACCAGCCACATCAGCTTCTGACATCAAGATCACAGTTCCTAACTTCACCTTTATTGAGCTTTGCCTTCATGTCTTTATTTTCACTGACTGACTGACTTACTGACTGACTGACTGACTCACTGACTGACTGACTGACTGACTGACTGACTGACTGACTTCTCTCTCTCTCTCTCTGTTTATACAGAAGCTCAAACTCTCTGCTGCCTGTTTCTCCCTTCTGTCATCAGATCTTCAATAAGTTCATTCATATCCCTCACACAGTCTACAGCCTCATAGGTACTGACTGATGGACCACAATGAGTCTGTGGAAGCTGAAAAATAAAAGGCATAACCCCAAAAATGATTTTAATGGAATATATTCAAAAACTATGTAACTACAGTCGTTGAACTGACCTCAGAGTCTCCAGTCTACAGTGTGGACTCTCCAGTGCAGCAAACAGCTTCACTCCTGAAACCTTCAGGTTGTTAAAACTCAAGTCCAGCTCTCTGAGATGGGAGGGGTTGGACTTCAGAGCCGAGGCCACAACTTTACAGTGAGTCACCGAGAGTCCGCAGTTCGAAAGTCTGTAATGATACGTATATAAAAACAATATGTAACTATGAAAGAGGACACTTTATTTTGACTGTAATCATTTGGTTCAGCTCATCTTATTTAATTTGAATTTGACATGAAACAATAGTTCTCATCACTCTCTCTCACACCTGCAGACCTGAAATCTGTTTTAATATTCTAGCAGATGAATCAAGACAAAATGTAGTTACATTTAGGCTTCCATGATGTTCACAGACTGTCAATGTGAAATCATTTTAGAGCTGCAACTAACAATTATTTAATAATCGATTAAAGGATAAGTAAGCAATATTTGTTTTGTTAATATATGTGTTATATCACTCTATATTCTTATAGCAATCACTTAAACAGTATGCATAGTTCATAACACAGGAATCAGTCATTCAGCTTTGCAGTAATTTTGGAGAATCCCGCTCGCTTTTATCCAATCAGGAGACAGATCGCTATAAAGAGGCGGGTCTCTGTGCCTGTGAACGCGCAGAGCTAAATCAGCTACAATGAAGGAGCAGGTGAAGTTGTCGATTCGAGTGCTACTAGAGATGGCAAACACAAGAGAATACCCCAAGCTGAAAAAAACGGACAAAGACAGAAGCTATATGACTCGCTGCTATTCATCGCGGCACAATCTGACGAAGACGGCTGTGCCTTCATGTGGTGGTGACGTAGGGACGAGGGAGGGGACTGCAGTCACTGACAGGAAGTTGGCTAAAAGGACCGTTTACTTACTTCTCCTTTAATCTGTTGATTTATTTTTTGATTAATCAAAAAATTGGATAAAAATAAAGTATTATTCCACCACTTTTTTCATAAACAGCTGCTTGAAGTCATATTAAATTATTAAAAGATATAATTTTTTTTTATTAAATGTTGATGTCGAACAGCTTCATCAACGACTGAGATAAAAGTAGGTGAATACTTCGTGTAGTGGCAATTTACAAAACAACGCGTAGTGGTGGTACATCAAAAAGGAAAGTCGGCAAGGAGTTTAACCATTTATTTTAGAACTGTGCAAAATAATAGACAAGCTCCTGTAGCTTAAACAAAATAAATAAAACAATAACAAGTCAGATCCCTCAAACAAACAAATGATCACACACTCTGATGAATGGTGGCTTCCACCATTTAAAACCCAATCAGCTGATCAACCGTGACTTCCTTAAACAACGTCACCCCGTGATTGAAAACGTAAATTGTAAAACATTTACAAACTTAACCACCAGGCATGCAAACTCATAAGCCATGAAAAAGGTGAGAAGTCCGAAAACAAACCCTGGTAGGGGAGTCTGGGGGCATCCCCCCCCCCCACAAGATTTTTTTTGTGATTTGAACATTTAAGAGAAGCAATTTGGTGTATTCTGGTGAAGAGAATTAAGGACAAAAAAAACGTTGTCAGATGAATAGTAAAATGAGCAAAACAAGTTAGTCAGCCAACCTTCTTGACGTTTACAATACAAAGTGTGTAGTAGGGCTGTGTCAAAAAATCGAAATATCGATATATTGCGATACTTAGTTTCTAATTAATAAAAAAATATCGATTTTTAGTTATAAAAATCGATATTTTTTTATTAATTAGAAACAATATATTGCGATATTCCATAAACAAGTTGCCTTGTCAAACATAACAGCACAATATATTGATAATTGCACAGACAAATTAAGTCAAAACTATTTCATTCACAACTTCCTTTACTATTTTCTTACTTTTTATTGGTTTTGGCAAATGATCAAACTGCAGCTGCCATAACATCAAAATAACAAATGCAATTCACTCTTGCACTAACTGTACAGGACACAATGCAAATGAAAACACATCAGTGTGCTTTTGTGACACAGTGAATCTTAAGTGTTCTAAACAAAACATATTTAACTTCAATAGTCAGTATCCTAGAGGCTCAGGCCTGACAGCAGACATGGGTTTGAATCTGACCCGTGGTTGTTCTCTGCATTTCTTTCCCTCTCTGCCCCATTTCATATCTATGTCTCTGCACTGTCAATAAAGCCTTGAAAAGCAAAAAAAAAATAAAAAATCATAAAATTAATAAAAAAATATCGATTTTTAGTTATAAAAATCGATACTGATATCGCAAAACTAAGAATCGCGATATATCGATATTTCGATATTTATTTATTTTTGACACAGCCCTAGCGACCAGTGTATCGTGATACGTATCGTATCGCGAAGTCCTTGACGATACCCAGCCCTAGTGTGTAGGTAGCCTATTTACCAAGAAAAAAATTTAAAAAAGCTTAGAAAAACGGTTAAAAATGCTGGCAAAACTAGCTTTAAATAAGACAGAAAATAACATGGAGCCTCAAATCAATCACACCAAATTCCCTTACAATAAACTAACTATTTATATTGTGGCTAACAGGATTTGCCTTATCTTTGTTACACAACCATCAATATAACACATTAGAATACACTCACCATAGCTAATCTCATGTTCACGCACTCACACACACTACAGTGCTTTTTACAGTAGGATATACAAGGAGACTGAGGTGGGAACCCTGGACCTTGTAGGGGGATAGGGAGAAAAAAATGCAACCTTTTAAAGTAAAATTCATCAATCTGGTGCACTTTGAGAAGAAAATTACATGCAACCAGGCCCAGGGGCCCAAGGGCTCAGGGGGGCCCTAAGCCAGAAATACTGATAGTAACTTTACATGTCGCATTGTCAAAGAGCTCAGTCACTCATGTCAATAACAGGGTCCAAAAAGGAATCACCTAAAATAAGGAAATAAATCATCATGGGCCCCTCAACTAGCAGGTGAAAAAAAGAAAAGCAAGTGCAAAACAAAAGCATTATTAGCTATGTCTTATGGGCTTCATAAGGCCCCTTCACACATACAGTAATAAGCTTTATATGTGTAATATCTATACTGTTCATAAAAAGTAGCTATCCACCCTTTATCTGTTGAATAGGGATAGGGAGGAGTGGGGGGCTTTAAGAGTCTGGGCCCATGGGCCCATTATCTCATAATCCGTCTATGAACCAAATGGTTTCCACAATATTTTTTTATTATTTTCACGGGGAGCATGCACAAGCATTATTTATAAAAAAAAAAAAAAAAAAGTGTGGGGCCCCATTGAAACGGGCCCCGAGATCATTGAGACCGCCCCTGCCCGCTTGTCGTGCCGCCTGACGAACGCTGAGCTTTCTCTCTGCCCGGCCCCGCTCGCCTCTCCATTGAGAATGCATTAGTTGGCGCAACAAATGCCTCGGCCCGTGTGAAATGGCCTTAACTACTGAACGAAGGAAATCAAATGAGGTTTTAGCATTTCCTCCAAAAAAACGGGACAAATTGTGTCCCGGGAGAGATTTATTTTTTCCCGGGACAGCTGGTGAAAAAAGAGAACAATTCTAGGAAAAACGGGACGGGTGGCAACACTAGTTGGCACATTAACATTGTAAAATAATAGTACTGCGGCTGCGGCTACTTGAACGCTCTGATGACTCGGAGAGAAACATCTTTAAACTTTCCTGCAGACGCTCAGTCACCGCCCCTCAATGACAAACACTGTTTCTGATTGGCCAAATGACCGTCAAAGCTCATATGATAGCAGTTAACATCCGTCAATCATAGTTAGTCACTATGGTCACTCCATGTCCATGCTCCGCTCCACACCACACACACACACATGGCCATCAGACAGCACTGTGTGTCTGAAGGATCTCAACGGATCTCCACGAATCACATAGATGGCCAATTTCGTTTCCAAAACAGCGAATTTCGCTGAAAGGTGACAAGTTTGCATGCCTGAACCACACATTAATACAAAAACAGCACACAGAGAAATTGGCTGCCACACCTAGTATATGACTGGACCGTAATTGGGTTCAAGTGGTTTAAATGTTTTTTTGTTTTTTTTTGTTTTTTTACTTTTATTTTATTTACGTGATGCAGGACAAGACAGGTGAAAGCCATAACATTAGGTGAGGGACATGACAATTTAAGTGTTCACATTTAAGACAGAACGGACGAGACAAAAATAATATATTGTCACCATATACATTCTCATTTAAAATATACTGTTGAGAATAATTATTTTATTATCATTTAATATATACATTTTCAGGTTACATTGAAATAGATATTGTTTATCTGTTTTGAAGTAAAAATCAAGTTCTCTAACACAGTAGGAAAGAAATAACTTGCATTTCTTACAAATCAAATTAATTACTTTAAATATTACTATTTGAAAATAAGAAAATAACTTGAATCTCTAGTAAAGAAATGTCTTAAATAAAAATGTCATATAAAAACAATGTCAATAAATCACTGCTTATTAAAGTTGGGGTGGAGAATTTGTGGTAAAAATAGCAGTTGGGTTAGCGATTTGAATCCAAATACCTCAACCGCTTCACTTGTTCTCTTTGGTCCTTCCCCTATGGTCCCTCCCTGACACTCTACACCAACAACATCGGTGCCAAAGTGAATGGAATGTCCCATCAGCCAATAAGAACAGAGAATCGGATTTTATTTTTATTTTTTTTTTCAGAATCGGAGCCTCGCTCTGATTAGTCAAAGTGTACCACTCATGTTCATTTTGACCAATCAGAAATCACATACCCCAGCTTTAAGATGTATAAAAGTGCTTGGAGAGGGCCCAAATCAAAATAATCAACATGTGCAAGTTGAAGTCGATTAGAGGGTCTGAATGCCGTTTTTTTTTTTTTTTATTAATTTCGCCCAGCCATAATTCAAAGCTTATCGTAAACTCTAAAGACAAAGTGGTGAAACACAAAACAAAACAAAAAACAGATATTATCTGGTTATGTGATTAAATAAGACACCTTGCAGCATCTATTCATTGAACAAAAAAAAGTAACTGAATTGATTTATATAATCGTAAAATACTGCTAAATGCAGTGTTTCACGCAGGATTTTTTTCAGCAGCGGTGGTGTGGTCCCCCGAACCCTATAGGGGGGTCCGGGGGCATGCCCCCGCAGCCGAAAGTTTTTTGTACCCTTTAAATTTGCATGCATGAATCTGGTGCACTTTGAGAGGAGAATATGCACTTAAATCCCATTCAAGGAGTCTTGTGTATTACTATAGATAGGATAATTGATGCTGACTCTTAAACAAGTTTAACCCTATTAACCCTAGCTCCTAAGCTATTTTTGAGATGTTTTGGTTCGCCTGGATTTATTCTCTTATTAAGATTGCACTCGGAAATGAACACAAACAGCAAGGCAGCACCATACCAAACACATTTACAGCAGCATTGTGCACAGGGCAGTAGAAAATAAAGGCAAGTAGCCTAATACCCTACCTGGCTGTGACGGGACCATGGCTGGTGTAGATATAGGCATAAACACCGGTGCTTCGCTGTACTCGTGAAAGTTCCCCGGACTTAGCCGTTATGTTTGGGTTCATTATATGGAGGTGGTGGCCGCACACAACCGGGTGAGTTAACTAACGCTATCCGACCGGTGCTAACTTGGTTTATCGGCTAAAGCACAGCCGCACATATTCACTGAATTAACCAGGAAGCCCATTCTCCTGGCTCACTTTCCCCACGTCTTCTAACCCAACCCCGAGCGGCTTCATATCACCAGCCAGCCGCATTTCCTACTGGGTGTTTGTCAGCCTCTGTGTTGTCCTCCCAACGTGCCGATGTCCGTGACGTCGGGTCAAGCTCACCGCTGATTGGCTAACGCGGCTAAACGTCACGCGATGGAGCGTTAAAAGTAAAATTTTTTGAACTCGCACGATGGTGCAGTGACGCTTTGGTAACTCGGCTACCGCGCCCAAAACGCCGCTTTACCGCGGCCAACGCATCATCGCGCCTAAACCAATGGTTCCCGATGCAAAAATAGGATTTTTCAACGCCGCCACCGCACCCAACGCGTTTGGTGTGTTCGCACCTTTAGAATATGTGCTGCAGCGATGTTGTTTGAATGTAGGTGTCAAACATTTTCACAAAGGGCCACTCTACGATATGATAATCACATTAATGGCCAGACATGTACCCTGCGTTCCGAATCGCATACTCTTTCTTTTTTCTATTCTACATACTACATCTGACCATAAAAATAATCTAGTTAGGATGCAGTAGGCATACTATTGGGACATACTTTTACTCTTTTATTTCATCATAACATTGCGCCTTGATCTTGCCTCTTGTTTTTATATCCGTCGCATCCCCGTTTGTTTTCATATGGAGGCTTCGTCGATGTGACGTCACTTCACATGCGCACCGAATTGTGGGTCAGAATCGCCCAAATAGGATGCTGTTTTCAACACTTGCAATCTTGGCCGGATGAAGTAGGACATCCGGGTACTTCTAACCATCCTAAGTCTGGCCACAAGAATCGGGACATCCTAAATATTTTTTTCTACATACACTCAACAAAAATATAAACGCAACACTTTTGTTTTTGCTCCCATTTTTCATGAGATGGACTTAAAGATCTAAAATTCATTCCAGATACACAATTGTACCATTTCTCTCAAACATTGTTCACAAATCTGTCTAAATGTGTGATAGTGAGCACTTCTGCTTTGCTGAGATAATCCATCCCACCTCACAGGTGTGCCACATCAAGATGCTGATCTGACATCATGATTAGTGCACAGGTGTGCCTTAGACTGTCCACAATAAAAGGCCACTCTGAAATGTGCATTTTTTTGCTTTATTGGGGGTCTGGGGACTCAGAACCAGTCAGTATCTGGTGTGACCACCATTTGCCTCATGCAGTGCAAAACATCTTCTTCGCATAGAGTTTATCAGATTGTCAATTGTGGCCTGTGGAATGTTGGTCCACTCCTCTTCAATGGCTGTGCGAAGTTGCTGGAGACGGCTTATGGTGGAGAAATAAACATTCAATGCACGAGCAACAGATCTGGTTGACATTCCTGCTGTCAGCATGCCAATTGCACGCTCCCTCAATGCTTGTGGCTTCTGTGGCATTTTGCTGTGAGACAAAACTGCACATTTCAGGGTGGCCTTTTATTGTGGACAGTCTAAGGCACACCTCTGCACTAATCATGATGTCAAATCAGCATATTGATGTGGCACACCTGTGAGGTGGGATGGATTATCTCAGCAAAGCAGAAGTGCTCACTATCACACATTTAGACAGATTTGTGAACAATGTTTGAGATAAATGGTACAATTGTGTATCTGGAATGAATTTTAGATCTTTAAGTCCATCTCATGAAAAATGGGAGCAAAAACAAAAGTGTTGCGTTTATATTTTTGTTGAGTGTACTATATAGTAGAAAGTATGCGATTCGGAACGCAGGGGTAGTTTACCGACATGCCTTCTTTTTAATCCAAAAAATAAAAACAACATAGGGGAGAACGGGGTAATCTGAGCCACTTTTTACACTTGCTCCCCTCTAAGCGAGCTAAAATGATTCATCACTCAAATTTACACATTTCCCATTAATTCAGGATGTTTTCTAGAAATGGGCATTAGCAGAATTTTTTCAAGACAAAGGGCAGTGAAAATATGATTGTTTTAAAAAAAGTTGTCAAGTGGCTCACTTTACCCCAGCTGTGGGGTAAACTGATCCACTTACTTTTTCCACTCTGAAACTACCATAACAACACATATTGTAACAGTTAGAATCCTGAAAGCTAGCCAAACATTCCAGAACTAATGTCGGACTAGTAAAAGAATGATGGGGTTTGGTCAATTAAGCAAAGCAAATTTTCTAAACACTTGAAAGTAACTCTGAACAAAATCAAATACAACATATTATAATTCAAAAGGTTTTAATAAGATTCAAATGAAAGATAGAACCAGTTAGATTAGAACACAGTCTGGGGGTCAGAACACAGGACCCTTAGAGCCAGCTAGTGTCTGGGGGTCAAAGCATAGGAAAATCAGAACCAGCGAGAACAGCCTGGGACTCAGAACACAGGAGAAGACCCAACTGGATTATAACATCAGCCTGTCATACTCTACAACTAGGCCTACTCTACATTCCAGCCCTGAAGGTTACAGGGACAGATGAGAAGGTGCTCTTTCCGTGTTTTTCTACGTGAATACATTTGCTTTGGCACAACAGTTGATTAAGTTGACAGCGAGAACATTTACTTTTACATGCAAAATACCTATTTTGGTGAAAAAAACATACTTACCACAGCACCATGAGGTCCTCTTTTTCAGGGCCATGGGGAAATGAGAGGGGCTTGAAAACATATACCTCACATGACCACAAATGTTTTCCGTTGCCTAGATACAGGGGGTGGCTCACATTACCCGATGCCTCAGATTCCCCCGTTCTCCCCTACCTATGAATATATTGTAAAACAACCTGCGTACAGGGCATATAGGCAAAGTTTTGTATCAACATTTGGGGATACAAATTATAGGTGGGTGCGGGGTATGGGGGGACCCCCCAGAAAATGTTTGAACTTAACACTTAATTTCCTGCATTCTGGTGGATAGAAATCCACCGACCTAGAATCAATTTAGTGGAAATGTATTTTTTTTTCAGTGAAGGAGAAGACAACATTCAGGTTCATTGAGAGAGAGAGCTATTATGGAATATAATTTTTTTTAAGAATCATGACCCAGCACCGCTGTAAACTATTTATGACAGTTTACATTGGTAATTAAATGCAAAGCCACCACTGGACACAAAAGGGATGGGCCATCAGCAGCTAGCTAACGTTAGCTACATAACACATAACCAGATAATGTTAGCATTCATCCTTAAGACACTTGACACAATCAAACATCAATATTAGCATGCTAATAAGCCACATAGATTGGTTTATGCCCTTTAGAAAACTGACATCTTTTTCATTGATGCAAGTTCATCAATTCATGGCTAAAAATCCTGAGCTGTAGAACTTTCAGCAGACATTCCTAGCGGTAAGCTGCGCGAGTGTCCACCCGTTGGGAGCGTGGGCGACGTGCGGATATGACACAGGCTCACATGCAGCAAAAAAAATCTAAATTGATATACAAATGATTTTTATAGCAGCGGCGGGAAAAATATAGCCGCGCCGCTGCTGTGTGAACCTGGGGGAAACACTGAAATGGTGTGATAAATTCCTACTATACTAAAAAATCAAAAACACTAAAGTCCTTCATGTGTTTTAACAGGTTTACACATTGTGCCCATCACCCAGAGGAAGAGAAAATGAAAATCTATATTTAAGCTCTCAGCATTTGGAACTCAAGAAAAAGCACATATCAAACACCACCAACATAGTTTTTGTAATAGGCAGATCGACCACTATTTTAAGAATAATATGGTTGGTTTGTGATTTATTTGAGGAACCAAACTAGTAATCTACACTGATTTATGAAGCAAATCACATCTGTACTTACACAGCCTTTCTGCAGTTCCTCACAGCTGGAATCAGTCTCCGTAGTCCCTCCCATGATGTGTTGTACATCCTCAGGTCCAACTCATCCAGAACCTCCTCTGACATCTGCAGCATGTAGGCCAGAGCTGAGCAGTGGATCACAGACAGTCTCTTCTCTGATCTGTTCTCTGACTTCAGGAACTCCTGGATCTCCTGATTAACTGAGAGGTCGTTCATCTCCGTCAGACAGTGGAAGATGTTGATGCTTCTGTCAGGAGAGATCTTTTTACTGTTCATCTCCCTCAGGTTGTTGATGACTCTCTGGATGGTTTCTGGACTGTTGTGTGTTGGACCCAGCAGGCCTCCCAAGAGTCTCTGGTTGGATTCCAGAGAGAGGCCATGAAGGAAGCGGACAAACAGGTCCAGGTGGCCATTTTTACTTTCAAGGGATTTCTGCATGGCTCTCCTCAAAAAGTCATCTAGGGAAAGGTAATGGTCTGTCTGTGGTAAGGCCTTGCACATGGCTCCAGGGGATAGGTAATCTTCTTCTTCGTCTTCTTCATCATCATCATCATTGGCCTTGTATAGGGATTTCTTGGCTCTCCTCAAAAAGTCATCTAGGGATGGGTAATCGTATGTCTCTAGGAAACCCTCCAGTACCTCTGTGTTCCTGCTGGTGTAACAGTGGTACATATAGACTGCAGCCAGAAACTCCTGGACGCTCAGATGAACAAAGCTGTAGACTGTTTTCTGGAAGATCACGCTCTCTCTCTTGAAGATCTCGGTACAAACTCCTGAGTACACCGAGGCCTCTGTGACATCCAGACCACACCGCTCCAGGTCTTCTTGGTAGAACATGACGTTTCCTTTCTGCAGTTGTTCAAACGCCAGCCTCCCCAGCTTCAGAAGAACTTCCCTGTCAGCCTCCGTCAGCTCCTGTGGACTCTTCTCATGTCCCTGTTCATACTTCTGCTTCTTCCTCTGTGTCTGAACCAGCATGAAGTGTGAGTACAGGCCAGTCAGGGTGTTGGGCAGCTCTCCTCTCTGGTCTGCAGTCAACATGTGCTCCAGAACTGTAGCAGTGATCCAGCAGAAGACTGGGATTAGACACATGATGTGGAGGCTCCTGGATGTGTTGATGTGTGAGATGATGCTGCTGGACAGCTCTTCATCACTGACTCTCCTCTTGAAGTACTCCTCCTTCTGTGGGTCAGTGAAGCCTCGTACTTCTGTTACCCTGTCAACACATGAAGGAGGGATCTGATTGGCTGCTGCAGGTCGGGAGGTTATCCAGATGAGAGCCGAGGGAAGCAGATTCCCCTGGATGAGGTTCGTCAGCAGCACGTTGACTGATGACTTCTGTGTGACATCAGACACAACCTCTTTGTTGTGGAAATCCAGTGAAAGTCTGTTTTCATCCAGGCCGTCAAAGATGAACAAAACTTTACAGACAGCGAGCTTCTCTGCTGTGACCTTCTGTAATGTTGGATGGAAGACATGGAGCAGCATGAGAAGGCTGTACTGCTCATCTCTGATCAAGTTCAGCTCCCTGAACGAAAGCGGAATCAGCAGACTGACATCTTGGTTTTCCAAGCCCTGTGCCCAGTCCAGAGTGAACTTCTGCACTGAGAAGGTTTTTCCAATGCCAGCGACTCCGTTGGTCATAACAACTCTGATGGGTCTGATTTTATTCTGCTGGTCGGGTAAGGCTTTAAAGATGTTGTGGCACTTGATTGGAGAGTCATGGAGGGTCTTTATCTTGGAAGCTTTCTCAAGCTGCTTCACCTCATGTTGGGTATTGACCTCTTCACTCTGTCCCTCTGTGATGTAGAGCTCAGTGTAGATCCTGTTGAGGAGGGTTTTAATCCCTTCTTTATCAGTTCCTTCAGTCACACGTTCATATCTCTTCTTCAGACTGATCTTATGTTCATCTAAAACCTCCTGCAGACCACTATCTGCTGGAAGACAAGAAACAATTATAAAATAAACATTCTGAAAATATTTTATTTTTCATGACCAGCATTAAAACATGTTATACAAAAGAATGAAAACAAATTATCTGTATTTCTGAGATGAAAAGGCCTGCTGGTCATTATGTCTCATGACCAGCAATAAAACATGTTATACATATATATATATATATAAAAAATGAAGCAAGGGTTTTACCATTCAAGGGCTTTTGAAAAAAAACTTTAATATCTATTCTGTACAACACAATGAATAACCCAATAAGAATCCTGTTTTCAGACATGATGACTCCAGCTGACAGATCTACAGTCTTACCATGTACAGTGCTGGTCTGACTGGCTGAGTTGAAGCACTGTCTGCAGAACCATTGTCCAGAGCTGGTAGAGACTGGATCCTTCAGGACGTCCTGACACAAAGCACAGCAAGACGGCTGCTCCTCTCTGTGGAGATCAGCACTTTCTTTATAACACATTACATTAGTGGAGGCCAACCCATGGCTCACTAGTTTAATGCAGCTCTTTCCCTTCATATGTATTTAATATATATCATGAATATAAATCCGTCTCTGAACATGTGTCCTCTTAAATGGATGGAACAAAATCACACTCCTCAAAAGGGTCAAATCACAAACTCCTACATTGTAACTAAACCAACATGTTACGATGGTGTTTGCAAAGCTCACACCTCTCTGCAAAGACAGACCAATATCTACGGTCGCTTCAATGTCCCAAAATAGAAACAGTCTCTTACTTTGTGTCTGAGGGTCCAGGTTCACTGCTCACGTCTGGAGGATCCTCTTTGGACCTGTCACTCTTCATAGATAGATAGTCGTAGTCTGGAGACCCTGAACTTAACATGAACCTGATTAGATAAAATAAATTATTATTGTCTCATTATTATCTACAGCTGGAAAGGTTTGGTAAAATTGCCACCCGTTTAAACTTTAATTAGGCCTTGTTTTTCATGAAGTGGTAATGTGTGCAGGCAAAGAGGGAAAAAAGAAAAGCAGTGTGTCACCTCGAGCAATTTTCAGAGACTACAGTAAACTTTGTGCCATGAGGATTTATACTTTTAACAGCTCTGTTTCAACAAAGAACAAACAACTAAAAAACTGTTCTTCTGCATTTCACATCGTATCAATAATTTATGTTTATTAACCTCATATTTTAGATTCAGGACTTTCAGTATTTGGATGAAGCAGCTTATGATCAATAAGGTGTCAGGCTACAACTGTTATTCCAATGTGTCAGATTAATATTTCATCAACATACCCAGGGGGCAAAGTGATTTTATGGACATGGAGCGTTGTAAAAGGTTGTTCACCAAAAATGACATCTAGGACCTTCCACGATCACAACCTGGGTGGACAACCTTGTCAACAAGCTGCTGGAAAGCTACAGCGGGCCGACATAGCAAATCAGAACCACTGTTTAAGTGAATGGGGGTGGTTCTAATGGGGAATTTTATAGAACTTATAGACTTTGCCAGTTGATTACTGACATTAAAACAACAACATTTTTGTATTACAGTATTTTCCAAAATGTTTAAATATATATGAAAAATCATCAATATCTTACTAATGATGCGTAAATTTGCATATCTGCAAAGCCCCAAAATCTAGATGTTGGAAGAAAACAAAGTCAATTTGTTTTTAAATTTTTAAAACAAAACAAGTGTCCAACTGCCTGAAGCCTTTCCTAATCACAGTTCAAATTTGATTATTAACCCATAGAAAATTTTTTTTTTACACAGTTACATTTCATGTGCCATGGACCAAAAGTGTCCTTTTGGAGTCTCCAGCTGTTTTTTAGGAAACGGCTAGACATTCCCTTGGAAAAAAACGGTGTAAAAAATTAATTTTCTATGGTTTATTGATCAAATTTGAACTGGACACTTGTTTTGTTTTTAAAATTTAAAAACAAATTGACTCTGCTTTTGTCCAACATCTAGATTTTTGGGCTTTGCAGATATGCAAATGTACGCACCATTAGTAAGATATTGATGATTTGTCATATTTATTCAAACTTTTTGGAAAATACTGTAATACAAAAAGTTGTTGTTTTAATGTCAGTAATCAACTTGCAAAGTTTCATAATGATATCTATAAGTTTAAAAAATTCCCTATTGGCCTACCCCCATTCACCCCCATTCGCTTAAACAGTGGTTCTGATTTGCTCTATGTCGGCCCGCTGTAGCTTTCCAGCAGCTAGTTGACCAGGTTGTCCACCCAGGTTGGGATCTTGGAAGGTCCTGGATATAATTTCTGGTGAACAACCTTTTACAACGCTCCATGTCTGTTTAAAAAAAAAAAAAAAAAAAAGGGGTTTTGCCCCCTAGGTAACATATAGATAAACATAAGTCTCAGCTTGGCGGGTAAAGAACTGGGACTGGGATCAGAAGTAAATACAACTAGATCAGGATATTCCCTAGTGACAAAATTAGAACTCATGCAAATATAAAAAGACAATGTTGTAGTGTAGATCATCAGATAACATTTAACACTGAATCCTATTCACTCAGTTTAAAGCAGAAACAGTCTCTTACTGTGTGTGTGAGGGTCCAGGTTCATGGCTGGAGTCTGGAGGTTTCCCTTTGGACCGGTCACTCTTCATAGACAGACAGCCGGAGTCTGGAGACCCTGATCTCTGTCTGTGGAAACAACAATGTTTTACACAGATCATTAGTCTTTGTAAAGAGCAGAAATAACACTATCCTTTAATGTTCTCATGTACAGAAGCCTAAAAGGGCCATGTTTTATTCAATAAGTATTTACCGAGTTCTGTTTCCTCTAGATCACAAGATACTGAACATAAGATGAAAGACCTTTTGTGATAACAGATTGATTATTACAATATCTTTTTTTTTTTTTTTTTTTTTTTATTGGATTTCTATATTGCTCTTCTTTTACTTCTCCCCCGCACCCACTCCGTTTTCCTCTTTTTTTTTTCTCACCCCCCCTCCCCCCCCCCCACCCCCCCCCCCCCCCCCCCAGCCGCCCCCCCCCGGGGGGGGAAAGCACCCCAGGGGGGTGCCGTTGGGGTTCGGGTGGGGCGCCGCGGCGCTTCCCGGCCCGCCGCGCGGCGGCGGGGGGGGGCGGGCCGCGGCGCTCCCCCCCCCCCCTCCCCCCCGCCCCCCCCCTCCCCCCTCCCCCCTCCTTTATATCTTGAGATAATGACACAAATATAGTGTGATCTCAAGATGTTATCAAGATTTGATGACAAAACCTTGTTGAATTCCCCTTATCTTATTATTAGTGCTGACTTTCTACATCTACATGTTTGAAGTTATCACATTACTGAATCCTATTCACTCAGTTTACAGTAGAAACAGTCTCTTACTTTGTGTCTGAAGGTCCAGGTTCACTACTGAGGACTGAGGGTTTTCTTTTAGACCGGTCCTCTTCCTCCATATCACTCATCTTCTGCAGTATGAGAGGTAACCTTTAACACTGGAGAACACACACACACACACACACACACACACTTAAATAAAAGCAGAACTCCAACTTGTTGACAGTTTCTTGTTTATTTTACATTAGTCTTATCAAACCATTTGTTTTCAAGCCATCATAATGACAAACTTTGCCTTTGGTTTAGATCCATAAAAAAATAGTCCGTTAGAAGCTGTCTACTTCCTGATTGTGGCTCTGCTGTGTTTTTACTTGTTTTGTAGCTGTGATGGCTCAGAAACAAGGAAGTGAAAACGGTGTAGGCCTACTTCACCGGTTTGAATATGAAGGTGTATTGAACTCTGAGATCCTATGTAGTATAAATGTGCGAAAAAAATTGAAATCGGTTCATCCTAGCCTGAGAAAAGGCAGAAAGAGTGTTTTTTTAACCCTATATTTCTCTTTCTCGTGTCATCACAGAAAGAGAAATATAGGGTTAAAAAAACGTACTTTGTAAATATTACTGTGATGTCACAGTAAAAGACATCAGAGTAATATTTACAAAGTAAGTTTTTTTTTAACCCTATATTTCTCTTTCTGTGATGTCACGAGAAAGAGAAATATAGGGTTAAAAAAACACTCTTTCTGCCTTTTCTCAGGCTAGGATGAACCGATTTCAATTTTTTTCGCACATTTATACTACATAGGATCTCAGAATTCAATACACCTTCATATTCAAACCGGTGAAGTAGGCCTTTAATGACCACCTCAGTACAGACAGATTTTACACTTGTTATTTGCAGTTTAGTTTGTTGTTTATAGTTGTACAAAGAAATGAACAAACCTGTTTTTTTCCCCCCAGTTCTGCGAGTTTCACTTTTCTGAACACTGGGCTCCCTTCACTCTAGCTGTGCCTCCCACTTCCTTCATGCTGTTAATTTATGTCATGGTGGGAGGAACCCAGTTAAAGGCGTATTACCTTTCCTTACTTTGCTGGAGGGTTGGCCAGAGTGTCCTTAATCCACTAGGACAGAGGATTGGATTTTATCCGCCAGTTTTTCTCTGACTTCTTTTCATTCGCTTTTAAATGTCTTCTAATGTGTTTTATGTATTTTAATCTTGCCCCTGTAAAGCACTTTGAGTGGCCTTGTGTTTGAATTGTGCTATAGAAATAAACTTGCCTTGCCTTGATGTTGTAATTAATTAAAAACTCAAAATAGTTGGTAGCATTTTTTTAATATTTTACATTTTTTATCATTTCAGTTAGATCAACATGGCATGAACCACAACAGTTCACATTTAAGTGACACATTATTATTAAGTTGTGTAATAGGATGTTACGTTATGGGTTAAAAGTTATTACGTTTTGTGCAAAAAATAACGAGCGCTCAATGTTAATTTATGAATGAAATAGCTGCTGACGCACTAACAAAATGTATAATTTTGCTCACTGTCATTTTAAAATATATTTTATCTATAAACCATGGACTGAAGAGCTCTAAAAAGCAAACTAGCTCAGTGTTTTTATACCTTATCATCTCAGGGCGCATAATTTTACATTATTTTTATTTATTAGGCTAACACAGTTGAGCAAAGTTAGCCAACAATCAGTGGTCAAAATACATAACTTATTGAAAATGCTTATGGCGACAAAAAATGTATTGGAATTTGGTAGAAATGTTGCCTGTAGTATTTATAATAAAACCAAAATGTCCATTCTACTCAAACATATGCCTATAAATAGTAAAACGAGAGACACTGAACATTGGAGTTGTCTCTTCATTTTTTTCAGCGCTGTATTTTGTTTGTACCTCAAAATGGCGACCGAGCTTTAGGAACCATGGCAACCAAAGCTCGAAACGAATGTGTAGACAAATAAATAGTTAAATTAAGTTATTAAATTAACTTACTAGTCAATTTACACGACGGCAGAATAAATTGTGATAATTCTGTTACATCATTACATTATCAGAAGATTAGCCATCAAAGCAGACAACGAACATTATCGCTAGCAAGAAAAATACATATAAACGTCAGTTAGTTCACCGGCTAACGGCCATGTAACCCGTTTAACATTAGCCTTTATACCTCGTTTACATACATACAGGGGTGGATTACTGCACGGGCCCACCGGGCACGGCCCAGGGGGCCCTTAGCCAGAGATACTGATAGTAACTTTTCATGTTGCATAGTCAAAGAGCTCAGTCACTGATGTCAATAACAGGGTCCAAAAAGGAATAGCCTAAATAAGGATACTCATTGGGCCCCTCAACTAGTAGGGGAGAAATACAAAAGCAAGTTAAAAACAGCAGCATTAGTAGCTCTGTCTAAGGGGCTGCATGAGGGGCCTTGAAGGCCCCCTCACACATACAGAAATAAGCTTTCTATGTGTGAATTTTAAATGGTTCATAAAGAGTAGCTATCCACCCTTTATCTGTTGAAATGGGCCCTCCATCATAGAACATGGGTCTGCAGACCAATCTACTGTAGGCTACTGTTTTTACAGTTGCAGAGTAAAGAGTGCTGCTTGTTTAAGAAAAATCTGAAAAATAATGTTCCTTCTGCATCTCAGGATCTGATATAGTATCTAAAATGTCCTCTCAAAGTGCACCAGATGAATGCATTTTACTTTAAAAAGGTAAAAAAAAATCCGGGGGGACCCCCCAACAAGGTACAGGGTCCCTTCAACACCCAAAATCCTGTGGGAAACACTGACTTCCTTAATATGTTTAAGTTGTATGTATCCAAGTGGAAAATGCAGTGTACCTGACTGGATAGGGACGAGTGGGGGGCCCTTTAAGAGTTTGTGCCCAGGGGCCCATAATCTCATAATCCGTCTATGCATACATAGCTCAACTGTTTGACAGAAAAATAAATTAAAAAAAAACGTTAACATTTCCAACCTGTTATGAAATCGATGAGAACAATCTCCTTTTGAGGAATCCAAGACGCGGTATTCATTCTCCTAATAACAATTGAGTTTGAGAAGAAAAAGTGCCGTGTTTTTAGGGAGAAAAAGTGCCGTGTTTTTAGGGAGAAAAAGTGCCGTGTTTTTAGGGAGAAAAAGTGCAGTTTTTTTTAGGGAATGTTGAAAGAAATCAAGCATCAACTGCCGATGACGTCACCACCTGACAAGCGATCAGCGTTTTGATTGGCTCCTGCGAGCAACTCCTTTCAAAAAGTTGATTTTCAGACAAAAAAAAAGGAAACATGATAACTTTTTTTTTTTTTTTTTACTTAATTTTAATCAGAGTTCAACATTATTACAGTACAGGCTACAAAACATTTCTTAATTTGCCCTCTTTCCAAAACATTGATGTTGGTCAGAGGGGCGAGGGGGCTGCTGTAGGCCTACCCTCACCTTGTATCTTTATATCACTGACTCTGATGGCTTCAAATGTAACTTTTTTCCATATGTAAAAAGACATGAGCAGAATCCGAATGATACAATCTGAGTTAATTATATGTTGCTGAAGATACCGTTTTAAATGGTATTTGATCGCTTATAAAAGGTATTTAACACGTTAAATCAGCAAGTAAATGACGTTATACACGACAAAGGACTTCCAACAGAAGCCTGTCAGGTTGTTGGTTGGACAGCAGGGGGCGCTGTCGTCTTACAAACACTTGTAACCCTTCTCAAGGAGACTGCAGGAACTTTATCAGTCGGTCAAAACATGGCACGGTATAAACACTAGCCTACATGTAGCCTACCAGTCTGTTCCCAAACCATTTAAAGGAATACTTCCCCCATACGGAACCGGCGCTCTATCATTATAAAATCACTATTATAATATAATGAATGAGGTTCTTTCTTTCCTCAGTCTTCCCGTGGCCCAGCTGTCCTGTTAATCCTAAATTCCTAACCCTACATTTTCCCATGCGTAATGTCACACATGGTAAAATGTAGGGTTAGACAGTGAGACCATAAAACACTCTTTCTGCCTTTTCTCGCTAAGATGAACCGATTTAAAAAAAATGTTGCACATTTATACTACATAGGATCTCAGAGTTCAATACACCTTCATATTCCCAACAGTGAAGTAGGTCTTTAAGTGAATTACTAAGAGTAAACTAGAACGTAATATGGTTTGTCTGTGTATCTGAGACTTGCATGTTCCCTATTCTCCTGAAGAGGTGCATCTTTTATTTATTTGCAGCAGAATTTGTTTTTTTTGTTAACTGAAGCATTGTTAAGTTTCAATCTGCACGGACCTTGTTCAGGCATAACAAGGCAAATACCATGTAGCCTATGAGGAGTGGTCCCTGCCATGCACATTATTGTGTGTGTGTGTGTGTGTGTGTGTGTGTGTGTGTGTGTGTGTGTGTGTGTGTGTGTGTGTGTGTGTGTGTGTGTGTGTGTGTGTGTGTGTGTGTGTACAATAAAAGTACATACAAAATTGTCTGCACCACAAGTACATTTTCAAAAGTACATAAGAGAAAAGGATGCTCTGTACCGCTCAGTTCTGCCAGGGTGTGGTCAGAAGCCGGCGCATGACATACGTCACAACCAAACGTTATGCGATTGGTTGGCAGATCCAGAGTGGCACTGGGCAGATCCAATAGTTTTAAACTTCAACAGACACCCGCATTCAAGTGAGTTAACGTTTGTCAATTGAGTGATTCCAGACCTTCTGTACAAATGAAATGAAGTACGATGGTCTGGTAGGACCAAGCTAAATGAAGTACGATGGTCTGGTAATACGATGGTCTGGTAGGACCAGGCTAAATGAAGTACGATGGTCTGGTAGGACCAGGCTAAATGAAGTACGATGGTCTAGTAGGACCAGGCTAAATGAAGTACGATGGTCTAGTAGGACCAGGCTAAATGAAGTACGATGGTCTGGTAGGACCAGGCTAAATGAAGTACGATGGTCTGGTAGGACCAGGCTAAATGAAGTACGATGGTCTGGTAGGACCAGGCTAAATGAAGTACGATGGTCTAGTAGGACCAGGCTAAATGAATTACGATGGTCTGGTAGGACCAGGCTAAATGAAGTACGATGGTCTGGTAGGACCAGGCTAAATGAATTACGATGGTCTGGTAGGACCAGGCTAAATGAAGTACGATGGTCTGGTAGGACCAGGCTAAATGAAGTACGATGGTCTGGTAGGACCAGGTTAAATGAAGTACGGTGGTCTGGTAGGACCAGGCTAAATGAAGTACGATGGTCTGGTAGGACCAGGCTAAATGAAGTACGATGGTCTGGTAGGACCAGGCTAGCCCATTCTCTCATATGCAATACAACATGTTAATTGTCCCGTTATTGTTATATAAATGCCCTTTAAGTTTGTTACAACATGCAGTCCTTTGTGTTCAGAAAAAGGTTCAAATGGAATGTGTAAAGTGGTGTGTTCCAATGATGAAAAAGAATATCCACATTTTATAGTAAACGTTGGTTTGTTGGTATAAGGCGATGTCTGTCCTCTGGTTAGTGTCCCCTCTTCAGGAACTCATGGTGATCTGGATGAACTAGAGAGAGAGAGGGAGAGAGACAGAGAGACAGAGAGAGAGAGAGAGAGAGAGAGAGAGACAGAGAGAGAGAGAGACAGAGAGAGAGAGAGAGAGAGAGAGAGAGAGAGAGAGAGGGGGGAGAGAGAGACAGAGACAGAGAGAGAGAGAGAGAGAGAAATAGACAAAGTGAATTTACAGAAGCTACGGTGGCCTTGAAGGACAGGACACAAAAGTTACTAAAGATCAACCACAATTGTAATTAATTATTTTTTCTCCAGTTTTTAATCAAATTTGTGGCCGGCTGTGGTGAAGTGTGTAGGGCGGTCGTCCACTGGGTTACAGGGTCGGTGGTTCGATCCCCCGTCTCCCTGCCACATGTCCAAGTGTCCCTGGGCAAAGAGACACTGAACCCTAAATGTCTCCTGATAGTTAGCTTGTCACCCTGCGTGGGAAGCTGCTGCTGCTATCGGTGTATGAATGTGTGTGTGATTGGGTGAATGTGTACAAAACAATGTAAAGCGCTTTGAGTCTGTGAAAAACCAGGGAAAAGCGCTTTATAAGTGGAGACAATTTACTATTTACTTGGATTTGATTATTCGCCAATGTAGAAACTATATATGAAAGAGTTTTTATTTCTTGTATATTATCATCATTACTATGTTTATCATGGTTGTTAATAACTTAATGTTATGTTAACCGTTCAATGAGACTGTATACAACAACAGAGAATTTATACAAAAATGCATCAAATTAAAAAATAAATGCTGAAGTCCAATGTCAGAGCCTTTAAAAAAATAAAATATTAAAAAGATCATTTTCAGTTGTGTAAACGTACGTCTTCATAGGCGAAGGTGGAATGTCCAGTGAGGCTTGTGTCTCTGCTTCGGAAATGATCTGAAAAACACAGAAACAGAAACACAACCTAAATAATCTGGATACTTCAGGTTATACTTATGTGTAAAAAATTAAGCCATACCGGGTAACATTCCAAGAAACAAATTAAAACAAATTGTAGGGGGGGGGGGGGGGGTTTACACTGGTACATTTAAGAAAAATTAGAATGGTCTCTTAAAGGTGCAGTGTGTAATATGACATCATCAAGAAAGTTCTACAAAGTTCTAGAATGCAACACTCCCTGGGTAACCCCACCCATTTTGAATAATAACAGAAGCTACAGTGGCCTTCAAGGACAAGAACAATTCTAAATTTTAAACAATGCACCTGATGGCATTCCAACTATGACACTTTCAAGATGACGGCACTAGGCCTTGGTCCAAAATATGCAGAAATATGGACATATATGAGACCCTTTCTAAGGGAAAAAATAATAATAAAAAAAAATGTCAGCTATTATGCACTAAATTAAATGTACTTATGGATATTATAATTACTTTCTGCAAAATCTGCTAGGAAATAAAACCCAAAATTCTACACACTGCAGGTTTAAGTTCTTTATAGAAAAATGTTGTGAACAATTTTAAATTTAATTTATTTCTAATTTCCTGTAACAATATTCTAAAATGGGATAATAAAGTATACTTTGAAAAAGGGTATGAAAACTATAACCTAACTTGTGTTTTTTTTTAAAGCTCATTTTTCCCGCTCACGCAACAGGCCACAGAGACACACAGAGAGAGAGAGAGAGAGAGAGAGAGACACAGAGAGAGAGAGAGAGAGAGAGACAGAGAGAGACAGAGAGAAGGAGAGAGAGGGAAGGAGAGAGAGAAAGAGAGACAGACAGACAGAAAGAGCGAGAGAGAGACAGAGAGAGAGAGAGAGAAGGAGAGAGAGGGAAGGAGAGAGAGAAAGAGAGACAGACAGACAGAAAGAGCGAGAGAGAGAGAGAGAGATAGAGACAGAGAGAGAGAGAGAGAGAGAGAGATAGAAGGGTCATTTTTCCCACTCACCGGTCAGCGCTCGCAGTCGCACACAACAGGCCACGAAGTCGTCGAAGCCGATTCTCCCGCCGGTGCTGTAGCGCCTCATGATGATGTTCAGCGCCTGAGGGCTCAGACTGTAACCTGGACAACAACAACAACAACAGCAACAACACAAATATTATTAACAAGAAGAAAATACAACAAGTCAAACTGAACTTTATTGTTCATTTGTCAATTAAATTATATATTTTTTTGTATAATTTTTTTTATTTGATTTCATTTTTTTAACAACAAGCAAACAAACAGCAGCAAAAGACAATAAAGAAAAAACAAAACAAATTCAATAACAAATTAGACAAATAAAACTCCAAACATGTTAATGAGTGTGTGTCTGTCTGTATTTACCCATATGGTGAATGGACTTGTATAGCGCTATATCTCCGTTTATCACAGACTCAAAGCGCTTTACATTGTTTTTTGTACACATTCACCCAGTCACACACACATTCATACACCGATAGCAGCAGCTACCACGCAGGGTAGGCTTAGCACTAGGGTGCTAAGCTAACTAAGCTAACTATCGGGAGCAATTCGGGGTTCAGTGTCTTGCCCAGGGACACTTCGACATGTGGCGGGGAGACGGGGGATCGAACCTCCGACCCTGCACACCAGAGGCGAGCTCCCTACCCACTTCGCCACTGCCGCCCCTTAGATGTGATGGTCTGCTGTAGCTCAGAATCCTCCACTGTGTCTGTCTGTCTGTCTGTCTGTCTGTCTGTCTTTATAAACCAGGGGTCACCAACCTTTTTTAACCTGAGGGCTACTTCATGGGTACTGAGTCATACAAAGGGCGCCCAGTTTGATACACTCTTCTGAAATATCACATCTGCTCAGTTTGCCTTTTAGTTCTATATTATTATGAATGATGAATGATACTCATCTATGTGAAGACACTGATCATGTTAAAGATTTCTCACAATGATTATCAACAATGACTTAAAAAAGGTGGGAAACAGATTATTATGTTATTTTTAGAACAGGCCTGCGGGCGCCTCATATGGTCCTTGCGGGCTACCTGGTGCCCGCGGGCACTGTGTTGGTGACCCCTGTTATAAACAGTATTTACCCAAATCGGTGATGGTCTGCTGCAGCTCAGAATCCTCCACTGTGCCGCTGCGGACGCGGTCGTATGAGGCGAAGGTCGTTTTCCAGCCGTTCAGAGCCGACCAGAGCTCTTCGAACTCTGTGATGCCCATAGTGCCTGACAAGTTTCTCTACACAGCCAGTCAAGGACACAACACTGTACTGTGTGTGTGTGTGTGTGTGTGTGTGTGTGTGTGTGTGTGTGTGTGTGTGTGTGTGTGTGTGTGTTCTGGAGAATGTTTCTTGTCAAAATCAGTGAATATCTCCTCATGATCCGCTACCTGTCTGTACTGTGTGTGCACTGAAAAAAAATCCAGTGTTAATACACAGCGTAGGCTCTGCCCCTTTGTTTACATGCCAGTTTACAGAGCAGTGCATTAACAATGGATTTTCTTTCAACACACCCACAGTACAGACAGGTAGTGGATCATGAGGAGATATTCACTGATTTTGACATAAAGTGATTTTGACAACAAGCGTTCTCCAGAATCGCTCACACACACACCACCTTTCCTCTTGTGTGTTTATATCTACTAGAGCTCTGGATGGTCCACAGTGTAAAGGATACATCCAGCATGTTGATCATCAGTCTGCACGTCTCCAGGCCGAACGCTGTGGAAGGAACACACACACGCACGCACGCACCACACACACACACACACACACACACACACACACACACACACACACACACACACACACACACACACACACACACACACACACACACACACACACACACACACACACACACACACACAGTTACACACTCACATGGAATAATGTTGCTTTATCAATGGGACCCCATGTTATGTCACATCATAACATCTGATTTTTTTTTTTTTTTTTTATCGTTTTGCAGTTGTAGTGTGTATTTCAGGCAACTACTGGGATGTTAACCTTACCTTGTTATTAAAAATAATTCTGAGTAATTACAACAACACTGTCGGTGCATCTACATGAGGTAAAGCCTTCAGTGATGGCTCATGGATTTTAAACCTTCTGCTGTACGTCTAGGTTTTTTTTCTTAGCAGTAGAATCAACAACTGAAACATTTCTTGGGCTCTTCTTGGGATTTTTCTGAGCTCCTGCACCAGTGTCAGGGGGGGGGGGGGGGGGCACCAGTTTGTAAACGCTGCCATACTGAGAAATACAGAGAGAGAAATCTTACGTTCGTATGAGCCAGCGATCCCGGAGTGTGTCAGGCAGCGCTGCAGCTCCTCTGCTGAGATCTGTCCGTCCTGTTTAGAGGGTTCAGAAAGAACAAGAGTCAGACGTGAGGGAATACAATACAATACAATACAATTCAATACAATACAATACAATACAATACAATACAGACTATGGTATATACAATATACCATAGTCTGTATGAATACTCTATTCTGATTGGCTGGAGAACGTTCCATAGGTGTGGATTAACCCCTGATGTGTTAATGCACCTCGTCAGGCATTAACCCTTACATACAATACAATACAATACAATACAATACGATACGATACGATACAATACAATACGTTTATTGCCATTTGCACAGGTACAAGACAGTAAAGGTGCATTTGGATTCTTGTGCGAATCTCCCTGTGTCAGCTTCTTCAATTAAAACAATTATTTATATAGTATGCATATAAAATAGGATAGCATTATAACAAGAACAAAAAAGTACAAAACGTAGAAAAGTATAAAAATAAAACAGCTATATGCTTATTTTTATACTTTAGTATAAATAGTTACAAATGACTTTTCTGCCAATTTTCTGCCTTTGGACAAAAGCGGTAGTGTTTTTACTACGCCAGCTGTTGTTCCTGGGTGAGCGTATACCCATGACAAAGGCATTCAGAAAAACTATATAAAAATAGCATTCTTTCTTTGCACTGATGGTCTCGTTTTGCTGTTACATGTAATTTATGATCATCAGAGGAAAAATTAGACTGTTTCAGAAATATTTAAAAGTTCCTCATAGACACTTTAAGTACAGTCAGAGTCAGAGGTGAAGTGTTACCTGTCCAGCTACATCAGTGAAATAGTGATAGGGAGGATCCTGATGTTGCTAAGAGACAGAGAGAGAGGGAGAGAGAGAGAGACAGGACAGAGAGGGAGGGAGATTTTGTTTTATTTAGATTTTTACAAAACACTTTTACATAGTTTTACAATTCAACAGTTCAATAAAGTGCTATGCATTAAAATCCCAATATGTTTAAAAAATAGTCTAACTAATAATATGTTTTGAGGCGGAGCGGCTATAGACCCCTTATCAGTCTACGTCACACAGCGTCACTCCCCGCTCTACTGCGCATGTCCGTTGCAGAAAGAGACAAGAGTGACACGAGCCACAATCATGTCTTGTTGTGCTGTTGGATGCACAAACCGTTTATTTTTTGTTTGAATGGTGATAAAGCTAGTAAATGCCCAAATGCACCGCTGTATAATTACATAAATGAGTTGTGAAATGTTTACAATAAGGACAGTGACCGGAGACGAGGCTATAGCAATGGAAAGCAATGGAGGCTTATTTACAATGACCCAGACGTTATACATCTCCGTCCTCTTCCCTTGTGTTTGACTCTATGGTTTGACTAGGCAGTAGGGGTTTGCACGTGTAGCCGGTAGGCTAAATACCATTTAGGAAAAATCAATAAACGAAAACCGAGTGGGGTCGACATGTGCTAGCCTACTGTAGGCTACTAAAGCAGATAACACAACACATTATTGTGTTTGGTTATAATATTTATTCATTTAACTGCTCCACCATAAGTTTCACTTTCCTTTTCATCTCCTCTCAAACAGCTGGTCTGATAAACTGGTCGGTTCGTGAGCCCAACGGCCCCGAAAGCAGGAGTCAGTCTAAAAACAGATGATCACTATAGGCTAGTTATGATCACTTTTAAATCAAAAAGCAACATTATGAAATAAAGGCATCTCTGCCTCTCTCTGTCTATCTGTCTGTCGGTCGGTCTTTACTGTCACTCTCCAACAGCAGTCCGGCCACTGAAGTCGTCGGGGCCATTTCTTCTCATCATTTATCCACTCAACTGCCCGCAACGCGTATGGGCCATTAAGACGTTTCCTGTTCAATAGTGTTAATGTTTCCGCATAACCAATGTTATCACTCGCTGATAAACTGTTTTTAGTAAGCTGACAACATCGCTATTTAACACCATGGACCTATAAAGAAACACCGCATCTGCAATACAACCAAACGGGTAACCATGGCAACCAGCCAAACAATTGTTCTTTCTGCAGCTATGCAGCGCGCGCATCCGCCGTGTTGATAAACAGAAAAGGGGCTGGACGAGCCGCGGTGTGTGGAACAGCCATCTGTTCTGATCTCTCTCCACTATCAGACTCACTTCACTCATTTCACTTAGTGACTCTAATGTTGTTAGGTATTTATCTTCATCTCTTATCTATTGTAAGAGTTTATGAATGACTGCACGTACAGTTGTCAGATCTCGGACCCAAACAATGTCGTTGCCTAGCAACTTGCTCGAAAATATTTAATTTTCCTAGGCGGGTAGAATTGACCCAATGCATTGTGGGACGGTTGAGTAGGAAAAGTATACAATCGATTCATACCCAAAATCTTCCCGGAAGTTAGTACTCATCCGGGAATTTCTCACATAGGCCTACCCAAACTCGCATACCCAACCGTCACATACTCAAATTGAAGTCAAAATGAGTATGAGTAGGACGTTAGTATGGCTTTCCGAAAACAGCCTGAGTGGAGTTTGACCGGTTCAAGATGGCGCCCGCATTTCTCGCGCTCAACGCCCAACGCGGCGTCTATCCTTTATTATGTCTATGGTCATAATAGTTAACACTGCTGCTGCATCATGAGTAGTGAGTCCTACAAAAACACTCCAAAAGGTGATTTTGATTCAATGTGCAGAAAGTTTTGAACAATAAATAATTGAATGCAATACAGAATGCCTCAGTGCCTTCTTGATTTATATTCCATTAGATTTGCGTCAATGTGAGCTAGTTGTCTTTTCCTTAACATGTCCACCACAAATAAAAAGACACAAATTACTGCATAAAAATTAACCAGAATGCACAAAATGAGTGTTCGAACCGCACATTTTTCTGGGGGACAACCCCAGACCACAGCTTTTATTGTTTCCCCCCCCCCCCCCCAAAGTTGAAATGAAACCTAGCCCTTCATTTATTAATTAAAATGTTTTAATTAGGCCTATAGGCTACATTATTGGATGCAGACCAATACATGTAAACTGTAAAGACGCAAAGACGCTGGCCATTGAAGTGATTTCAGTTTTTTCAATTGTTTTCCTTCGGCGGCCCTCGGTCCAATGTTGGGTTCCTAAATTGGCCCTCAGCTATCAAAAGTTTGAGGACCCCTGTTTTAAATGCTCCTTACCTGCTGCGGGAATCCACCGGGGGCCGCGCCATATCCATGAACTGCCATTTTTCCTCTTATAATCAAAGTAAACGCGATAGCTGATAAAAACCAACGTGTTGAGGTGCTTTGGGGGTTTAACCTATGGCTTACAGAGCGACGGGTGTGTCTGTATAGCTCACTAGATTAACACAATAGCGCTGAAAAGGCGACACGGAGCAGTAGATTTAAGCCGGAGCTAAAAGGAGAGTCTGAATGGAATTTGAACCGTACAAACAAACGCTGGTAAACAAGCAAGGACGATTTGAATTATCTGGAATTTGTGTTTAGTTTGTCTGATAGTTTGGAATGAGCCGCCGCCCCCTGCTGCTCCCGGATTGGCTGAGAGCGACCACGTGACCTAACAACAACCAATAGAAAGACAACAAGTGTTTTCATCGTTTTTGATACAATGGGAAACCCATTACACTATCTATGTTGGAAACAGACATGACACCGGTGGCGAGATGTAACTGATTACAAAGGTACTGTTTTACTTGGTTACATTCGTCTGACAGCTTCGGCTATTATCGTTACTTTACAGATTAAAAGGTTTAAACAATGTAATAACACATACACACACATTGAAGAATAATAATAGTTTGTAGTTATCTGTTACAAATTAAAATGTAGTAATATATGGTGTTTAAGTTAAGCTATGTCTGCTTTTAATTTGTTATATCTAATATAGTAGTGTGTGTGTGTGTGTGTGTGTGTGTGTGTGTGTGTGTGTGTGTGTGTGTGTGTGTGTGTGAGAGTGAGTGAGTGAGTGAGTGAGTGAGTGAGTGAGTGAGAGTGAGTGAGTGAGTGAGTGAGTGAGTGAGTGAGTGAGTGAGAGTGAGTGAGTGAGTGAGTGAGTGAGTGAGTGATTGAGCGAGCGTGCGTGCGTGCGAGCGAGCGAGCGAGCGGGCGAGTGAGTGAGTGGGTGAGTGAGTGAGTGAGTGTGTATGTGTGCGTATCTATGTAAGCTGCTGTGTAAAAAACGCAGTAAAAATTAGAAAACTTTTCATCAAACTTGTATTTCTTTAATGCACCTGTTCATAGGGCTCCAACACACATGCGCATTACATCATAGCTTAGACAAACTGCCCAATCAGATTTAGTTCTATTCTGTAACATGATGCACACACAAAAACACACTCTCTCTCTCTCTCTCTCTCTCTCTCTCTCTCTCTCTCACACACTCTCTCTCTCTCTCTCACTCACAGTCACACGCACGCACACACACACAGACACACACACACGCGCACAGACACGCACACACACACACACACACGCCATCTCCTCCTGCTGTGTTCAGAGTATAAACACCATCTGATGCTTCATATCAAGGCAGGTCTATTCCTATAGCACGAGTCAGACAGTCAGCCATTCAAAGAGCTTTACAGGGGCACAACATAGGGTCTGCTACATCTAGATTAGACATTAGAAACACAGCCATTCAAAGGGCTTTACAGGGGCACAACATAGGGCCTGCTACAGCTAGATTAGACATTAGAAACACAGCCATTCAAAGGGCTTTACAGGGACACAACATAGGGCCTGCTACAGCTAGATTAGACATTAGAAACACAGCCATTCAAAGAGCTTTACAGGGGCACAACATAGGGTCTGCTACATCTAGATTAGACATTAGAAACACAGCCATTCAAAGGGCTTTACAGGGGCACAACATAGGGCCTGCTACAGCTAGGTCAGACACAGAGCCATTCAAAGGGCTTTACAGGGGCACAGCATAGGGTCTGCTACATCTAGATTAGACATTAGAAACACAGCCATTCAAAGGGCTTTACAGGGGCACAACATAGGGTCTGCTACATCTAGATTAGACATTAGAAACACAGCCATTCAAAGGGCTTTACAGGGGCACAACATAGGGTCTGCTACATCTAGATTAGACATTAGAAACACAGCCATTCAAAGGGCTTTACAGGGGCACAACATAGGGTCTGCTACATCTAGATTAGACATTAGAAACACAGCCATTCAAAGAGCTTTACAGGGGCACAACATAGGGCCTGCTACATCTAGATTAGACATTAGAAACACAGCCATTCAAAGAGCTTTACAGGGGCACAACATATGGTCTGCTACATCTAGATTAGACATTAGAAACACAGCCATTCAAAGGGCTTTACAGGGGCACAACATAGGGTCTGCTACAGCTAGATTAGACATTAGAAACACAGCCATTCAAAGGGCTTTACAGGGGCACAACATAGGGTCTGCTACAGCTAGATTAGACATTAGAAACACAGCCATTCAAAGGGCTTTACAGGGGTACAACATAGGGCCTGCTACATCTAGATTAGACATTAGAAACACAGCCATTCAAAGAGCTTTACAGGGGCACAACATAGGGCCTGCTACATCTAGATTAGACATTAGAAACACAGCCATTCAAAGGGCTTTACAGGGGCACAACATAGGGCCTGCTACAGCTAGATTAGACATTAGAAACACAGCCATTCAAAGGGCTTTACAGGGGCACAACATAGGGCCTGCCCCATCTAGAATAGACATTAGAAACACAGCCATTCAAAGGGCTTTACAGGGGCACAACATAGGGTCTGCTACAGCTAGAATAGACATTAGAAACACAGCCATTCAAAGAGCTTTACAGGGGCACAACATAGGGTCTGCTACATCTAGATTAGACATTAGAAACACAGCCATTCAAAGGGCTTTACAGGGGCACAACATAGGGCCTGCTACATCTAGATTAGACATTAGAAACACAGCCATTCAAAGAGCTTTACAGGGGCACAACATAGGGTCTGCTACATCTAGATTAGACATTAGAAACACAGCCATTCAAAGGGCTTTACAGGGGCACAACATAGGGCCTGCTACAGCTAGATTAGACATTAGAAACACAGCCATTCAAAGAGCTTTACAGGGGCACAACATAGGGCCTGACCCATCTAGATTAGACATTAGAAACACAGCCATTCAAAGAGCTTTACAGGGGCACAACATAGGGTCTGCTTCATCTAGACATTAGAAATTGCATTGAAGAGGCTTAAAAACAAACAGCAAAAAAAAACAGGCAGACAAATTGTTAAAATTGATGAAAGGTTCAACAGTAGATTAATTAGCCATTTCATTTTACCACACACACACACACACACACACACACACACACACACACACACACACACACACACACACACACACACACACACACACACACACACACACACACACACACACACACACACACACACACACACACACACACTGAGGGGGATGTACAGACGGGGCCCTGAGTCTTGTGTTACTGCTATTGAGCATGTCAGAAGAATATTTAGGATGTCCTCATGCTTGCAGGTCAAGTGTAGTATGCTGAAAATACATAAATGCCCCACTAACTCCAATGGCATTTTGCTGTATTCGTCTTTATTCTTGAAATTTCCCAAAATAGTGGGGAAAAAATCTTCACTCCTGTGGCCCTAAAACTCTTCTGTACTTTGCATGTAGTGTAGTAAAAAGAAGGTGTGGATAGATAGATAGATAGATAGATAGATAGATAGATAGATAGATAGATAGATAGATATATAGATAGATAGATAGATAGATAGATAGATAGATAGATAGATAGATAGATAGATAGATAGATAGATAGATAGATAGATAGTGTGGAGGGAGATTAGCAGCCTGACTATACATTTGAAAGAAGACAATGTTCCTGCAGACAGCCTCCTGCTGTTCTGGGTCAGCCTGCCCCACCCACCATTATAATATGAATGTATATCTCAACCTGTCTGCCTCCCAACCTGTCTCCCCCTCCTCTTCCCCCACCCATCTTACCCGTCTACCTGTCTCCTACCTCCCCCACCCTTGCCTGTCTCTCCTACTCAGATCAACCTGACCCCTCCCATGTTTTACAATAACAATGTATGTATAATAGAACTGTCTGCCTCTCAGCCTGTCTCTCCTCCAAACCCACGGTTAGACGCCCCCCCCCCCCCCCCGGGGAGTAAATGTTCCTTAAATATGTGATGATTTAAGGAAAGGTTGTCACTCCTTTCTTGCTATTGATTGAAAATAAACCTGTTGCTTCTACAACGTATCATTGTTGCTTTTTATCACCACAAAGGTTTTTTTTCATTATCTTGAGAAATGTCCGTCCTTCCGTCCGTCCATCCGTCCATCCATCCATCCATCCATCCATCCATCCATCCATCCATCCACCCATCCACCCACAATTTTTTTTTTCAATTCCGATCCAATTCCAATGCCTGGATATCAATATCTGCCATTAGCGATACTGATTTAGATACTACAGCTAATTTTTCTTTAATTTGAAACTATTATCATTATAATAATTCATTATTCTTATATTACATGAAGATGTTTTAAACCACACAGCACGTAAGTAAGTAAGTAATTGTAAAATGTATTTATATAGATAGCGCTTTTCACAGACAGGGTCACAAAGTGCTTTACAATGTGCATAGAACATACAAGCAAAGTGAAAAATACGTCTAAGAAAAAAGAAAAAAAAACACAACAGATAAAATGATCAACATATTAAAGACATAAGTTACCCAAATGCCTAAAGCCAAAACAAGTGAGTCTTCAATTGACCCCCTAAAACCATTCAACTGTCAGTTATGAGTAATATTAAAAGAACAAAACATACTCATAAAGGTATTGTACCGGTGTTGTTGTGTGGTTCACAGTGAGGAGGAGCGTCGTGGTTGGAGTGCAGCTGGTGGAGGAAGTCGCTGTTGAAGACACCATAGAAATAATGTGAGAAACCAAACGCAGGAATCACTGTTAACGCTCATCAGTCAACATTATATTACTTTTTCTTAATTATTATTATTTTTTGGGCATTTTCAAGCTTTATTAGACAGTACAGAGTTGAAATGGGAGGAGAGAGAGAGAGAGAGAGAGGGGGGGGGGGATGACCTGCAGTAAAGGTCCACAGACAGACAGACAAGATAGATAGATAGATAGATAGATAGATAGATAGATAGATAGATAGATAGATAGATAGACAGACAGACAGACAGACAGACAGACAGACAGACAGACAGACAGACAGACAGACGGATGAAGAGAGCAACACCTGAGACTGTGATGTCTTTTACTGTGGCATCACAGTAATATTTACAAAGTACGTTTTTTTTAACCCTATATTTCTCTTTCTGCGATGTCACGAGAGAGAGAAATATAGGGTTAAAAAAACACTCTATCTGCCTTTTCTCAGGCTAGGATGAACCGATTTTATTTTTTTTCGCACATTTATACTACATAGGATCTCAGAATTCAATACACCTTCATATTCAAACCGGTGAAGTAGGCCTTTAACATTTCCAACCTGGCATGAAATCGATGAGAACTATCTCCTTTTGAGGAATCCAAGACGCGGTATTCATTCTCCTAATAACGATTGAGTTTGAGAAGAAAAAGTGCCGTGTTTTTAGTGAGAAAAAGTGCCGTGTTTTTGGGGAGTGTTGCAAGTGTCCTGTCCAAAGAAATCAAGCATCAACGGTCGATGACGTCACCAACTGATACGCGATCAGCGTTTTGATAGGCTGTTGGAGCAACTGCTTTCACAAAGTTGACATATTTGCAGTTGGTTTTAAGACAAAATATATATATAACTAGTGAAACAATATCAGAGCAATAGGCTATTCAAAAGAGAAAAAAGAAAAACGGATAAGATAAAATAAAAATAACAAAAGCATATAGGCCTGTCACTCACAATTGGAAAAACACCAAATTAATTAGAAACCATTTTTGACTTTCTGTTCTGAAATAATTGTTGATACAAATTTCTAATAGTTTTATTAATATAAAAAAAATTGGTCTTTTGTACGTGAAACATGACGTCAGCTCAAAACAGCAGAGGGAGCCGACTAAGAAAGTTTTGGTCTTTGCCATTCAAGGCCTACTAATAGCCAACACTAAAACTACTAGTACTAAGCCTAAGGACTAATAAAGTTAGAGCAGTAGCGTTTGATATTATTCCCAGATTCTACCCGGCAAAGTCCGTAGGCTATCCAACACATGGGCAATCGAGGTACGCCCACTCATTTAGGCTACATTACTGTACTGAAATGTAAATACAGAGAGAAATACATTAATAAATAAAAAGGGAAATGAATAAATACGAAAATAAATTAAAAACAGAAATAAATGTAAAAAAATATTTGATAATTGAGCCTTTTATTTCAACATTTATCTATTTATTTATTATAATGGCGGATATAAAGTTCTCCATGTGTGTGTGTGGGGGTGGGGGGGGGTCACATTAAAGGGGCAGTGTGTAATATGACATCATCAAGGAAGTTCTACAAAGTTCTAGAATGCAACCCTCCCTGGGTAACCCCAACCCTTTAGAATAATAACAGAAGCTACAGTGGCCTTCAAGGACAAGAACAATTCTAAATTTTAAACAATGCACCTGATGACATTCCAACCAACATGGATTCCTCCATAAGACCTGCCTGCTCAATGTACAAAATGTAATATTAATATTTGTAATTCTCCGCTCAGGAGGATAATTCAGATTATTGGCAGAGGTGATTTTACACCAATGAGGACATGTTTATGAATGAGGATATTGAGTTTAGCTAATACATTACTTAAAATGTTACACAGTGTCCCTTTAAGCAGGGGATTTTGAGCGTATAAAAATGTATTTCCTGCATTCTGGTGGATTTTTATATACCAATATGTGATGGAATTATTATTCTTTTTAACAGGAGTAAAGTCAGTAAAGTCTAGTTACAGGAAAGCAGGTTGTATGACTGTTGCTGCCACACCCTGAACTGGTATATCGAACCTCTTGTGGGCTGAAGGGGGTTGCCTTTCATATGTAATTGATCTTTTTTTTTTTTAAAAAGAGAGAGGGGGGGGGGGGGGATGACCTGCAATAAAGGTCCACGGGCCGGAATTGAACCCGCGACCACTGCAACAAAGGCCGGAGCCAATATGGTACGCGCTCTATCCACTACAACCACTGTTACCTTTCCTAAATATTGAGGGGGCCATATCCCCCGCGCTGTAAACCACACTCTCCTGCATTTAAGACGGACGCCAATGAATATTTGGACTCCATAAATATATTAGAGTAATAACTGTAAAGCTCTGAAGACTGAAAATATTCAACACTTGTGACCACACAGTTATCTGACTGATAATGGAACTCTCCTACTGCATAAGCTTGTCTAATTATTTCTATATTATATATGGAGTACCTTTGATTTATGCACTGAGAATTATTCAATAAAGTTAATTGCATTATTTTTTTTTAAACTCTCCTTACTGCAGTCTGTGCTATTATTTGGACTGCTTTTTGATGAGCATTGAGCTTTGTATACTCCCTGGTATGTATCATTGTACACGGTATATGGTATGTATTGTTGTTTTTATTTCTCGGCATCATTGCAAATGAGGGTCACCCCTCATAAAGGTTAAATAAATATATGAATTGTATGTGCATGTGTTGTGTAGCTGTGTGTCTTTGTCTTAGGCAAGGCAAGTCTATTTCTATAGCACAATTGAGACACGAGGCCATTCAAAGTGCTTTACAGGGCCATGACATACATCAAGATTAAAATACATCAATAGACATTAGAAAAGTGAATGTAAAATATGACTTTAACCTATACCCATGGGACTCCAACCCACTGTGCAAACCAAACAGGACTTAAACCTATAAGCAGGAATAGGTACCAGTATATCCAAATGTATTCAATATACCTAGGGGGCAAAACCCCTTTTTTTTTTTAAAAACAGACATGGAGCGTTGTAAAAGGTTGTTCACCAGAAATGATATCCAGGACCTTCAAGGATCCCAACCTGGGTGGACAACCTGGTCAACAAGCTGCTGGAAAGCTACAGGGGGCCGACATAGAGCAAATCAGAACCACTGTTTAAGTGAATGGGGATGGGCTAATGGGGAATTTTTTAAACGTATAGATATCATTATGAAACTTTGCCAGTTGATTACTGACATTAAAACTAAAACTTTTTGTATTACAGTATTTTCCAAAAAGTTTGAATAAATATGAAAAATCATCAATATCTTACTAATGATGTGTACATATGCATATCTGCAAAGCCCCAAAATCTAGATGTTGGAAGAAAACAAAGTCAATTTGTTTTTAAATTTTGAAAACAAAACAAGTGTCCAACTGCCTGAAGCCTTTCCTAATCACAGTTCAAATTTGATCAATAACCCATAGAAAATACATTTTTTGCACTGTTTTTTCCAAGGGAATGTCTAGCCGTTTCCTAAAAAACAGCTGGAGACTCCAAAAGGACACATTTGGTCCATAGCACATGAAATGTAACTGTGCAAAAAATTCATTTTCTATGGGTTATTGATCAAATTTGAACTGTGATTAGGAAAGGCTTCAGGCAGTTGGACACTTGTTTTGTTTTCAAAATTTAAAAACAAATTGACTCTGCTTTTGTCCAACATCTAGATTTTGGGGCTTTGCAGATATGCAAATGTACGCATCATTAGTAAGATATTGATGATTTTTCATATTTATTCAAACTTTTTGGAAAATACTGTAATACAAAAAGTTTTAGTTTCAATGCCAGTAATCAACTGGCAAAGCTTCATAATAATATCTATAATTTCAAAAAAAAATCCCTATTAGCCCACCCCCCATTCGCTTAAACAGTGGTTCTGATATGCTCTATGTCGGCCCCCTGTAGCTTTCCAGCAGCTTGTTGACAAGGTTGTCCACCCAGGTTGTGATCGTGGAAGGTCCTAGATGTCATTTTTGGTGAACAACCTTTTACAATGCTCCATGTCCATAAAATCACTTTGCCCCCTGGGTATCAAAGAGAGAATGTATGCCTACTGCATGCTGACTAGATTATTTTTATGATCAGCTGTAATATGTAGAATATAAAAAAGAAAGAGTATGAGACTGGCCTCAACTGGCCTAATATAAGTGTGGCTGTGTGTGTGTGTGTGTGTGTGTGTGTGTGTGTGTGTTTGTGTGTGTGTGTGTGTGTGTGTGTGTGTGTGTGTGTGTGTGTGTGTGTGTGCGTGCGTGTGTGTGTGTGTGTGTGTGTGTGTGTGTGCAGTGAGTGAGTCCACTGGTGCAAAACATGTTTTCCACCACTGCTGTCATGTCATGTCTTCCTGCTGTGATCGTGTCAGGAGGGGGTTGGCGGGTATTTATAGGCTGATAATGAGCATGAGTCCTTCAAGAGCACGTCGTCAACACACACACACACACACACACACACACACACACACACACACACACACACAGAAGAAGCACGAGGGACACAGTCTACTCCTCAAGGAAGAAAAGTTCCTGGTCCTTCATGTATAGATAGAGACCCAGTAAATTAAGGTTATAAATGTGGCACTTAAAGGTGTAGTCAGTGATTCTGGTAAATGTTTTGTTGTTGAAATCACTTTTTGTCCAAATCAGTGAATATCTCCTCGTGATTCGCTACCTGTCTGTACTGTGTCTACGGGCTCCGAAAATACACTGGTGTTAATACAGTACACACAGCCTAGGATCTGTAAACAAAGTGGGCCCAAAGTAGCTATCAACATATACGGAGCCTAGGCTGTGTATTAACGCTGAATTGTTGTTTCAATGCATACACAGAACGGACGGGTAGCAGACTGTGAGGAGATATTCACTGATGTTGACAGAAAAGGGATTTTGACAACGGGAGCGTGTACAACAAACTCCCAGAAAACTTGAGGTCTGCTGCCACTCTCAGTTCTTTTAAATCGAGTCTGAAGACTTTTCTGTTTCCATTTTAACCTGTAGCCTTCTTTTTATTTTATTTAAATGTTTTACTTCTTTTCATTCGCTTTTAAATGTCTTCTAATGTGTTTTATGTATTTTAATCTTGCCCCTGTAAAGCACTTTGAATGGCCTTGTGTTTGAATTGTGTTATAGAAATAAACTTGCCTTGCCTTGCCTTGCTCTAAGCTCTAACGTGCGTCAAGATAAATTTAATCAACTAAAAAGTACCAATAAACTAAACGTACGGTAATATCACTCAGATGTTTGTTGTGATCTCAAAAGGTAGCGTTCTATACTCTGTCAGTATCAAAGTGTGTTGGGAGCAGTACAATACTGTGTTCCAAAAGCCCTACTAACATCCTACTCATACTAATTGTGACGTCAATTTGAGTATTTTGAGTATGTTGTGCAGGCGAGAATTGCCCGGATGAGTACTTACTTCCAGGAAGATTTTGTGTATGGATCGAGGTTACTTTTCCTACTCAACCGCCCCACAATGCATTGCGTCTTTTCAAACTAGATGTTTTTTTTTAGTATTCTTCATTGCTTCTGTATGCTTCAGTGTAAACGGTCCGACGATCCTCACATACACAATGGATGGTTAAGTAGACAGTATGGAGTATATACATGTTGAGTAGAGGGAGGATGTTAGTAGGGCTTTTAATATGGAGTATATACATGTTGAGTATGTAGGAGGGAGGACGTTATAGGGCTTTTAGTATGTAGTATATACATGTTGAGTATGTAGTAGGGAGGACATAGGGCTTTTATAACACAGCCTGTTCTCCCTCAGCATTCACTGTTATTTTGCACACCTGCCTGCAATTACTGACCTGATCACAAGGCGTTCTGTCACTATACCACTGGTCAACACCAGATGGAGACATTGCTTGTGCATTTAAATGAGTCTTCACTAAACAAAGGACAGGACATTTTATTAAATGAATGGTTGTCATGTTATTGGTTTTATTAAAAACTTCAAAAAAGTTAAAGGTGGAGTCAGTGATTCTGGATAAAGCGTGTATAGACAAAAACACTATTGGTCAAAATAAGTCAGTATAAGTCCGTACTGTGTGTGCGCTGAAAACAAATCCAGTGCCAATACACACCCTAGGCTCTGTAAACAGGTATGTAAACAAAGCAAGCCCACTGAGCTAAAAACATCCCAGTTTACAGAGCCCGTTTACAGATCCTAGGCTGTGTATTAACCGTATTAACACTGGATTTTTTTTCACCGCACACACAGTAAGGACAAGTAGCAGGTTGTGAGGAGATAGTCCCTGATTTTGACAACAAGCGTTCTCCAGAATTGCTGACTCCACCTTTTTAAGTGCTACTATAATATAATCAGTTGCTATACTTCCCCTTTAAAAGGTGCCGTGTGTAACATGACATCAAGAAAGTTCTAGAATGCAACGCTCCCTGGGTAACCCCACCCCTTTAGAATAATAACAGAAGCTACAGTGGCCTTCAAGGACAAGAACAATTCTAAATTTTAAACAATGCACCTGATGGCATTCCAACTATGACGCTTCCTAAATGGCAGCGACTGGTTTTGGTCCAAGAAATGGAGAAATATGGACATATATGAGACCCTTTCTAAGGGAAAAAATAATAATTCTAAAAAATAAAAATAAAATCAGCTATAATGCACTAAATTAAACCTACTTATGGATATTATAATTATTTTCTACAAAATCTGCTAGGAAATAAAACCCACATTCTACACACTGCAGCTTTAAAACCGTCAATAAAAACTCTACAGGAGGTTTCTTGAAAAACAAAAATTGTGTTTATTTAGACAACAACATATAAACAACAGAAAAATACCCTGAGTACTCAGGAACGGGATGTGGTGCTTCGTTACGAAGCGTTCGTGGACATTTGCTCTTTGACACAGAAGAAACTCATTAAAAAAAATCATCACCAGAAACAGACGGAGACAGAACTCCCCGTTGGAATTCCAGAAAGGTGAAAGCACCACAAAGTGTTGTCTTGTGCTGGGCCCAACGATTTGGCTCCAAGCATTATAAACAAACAGTTACACGTAAGCCAAGGCGTGTGCACCCCCCTTCCCCCCTACACAGAGACCCCTGTCTCCTCCATGCCTCTGTGTGTATGTGCGTGTGTGTGTTCACCCTTGAAAACAATTTTTGAGAACCTTAGAAGAGACATGTGGCGCTGCAGTGTTGTTGTCCTCACATCACATGGTTGAAACGCCTGAGTGGACACCGAGCTCCTTCCACTCGTCCCTCTGGCTGTTTGGAGTCAACAAGCCCCTCGGAGGGAAAGTTAAACAGGACAACAGTGGCTCTTAACGCCAATATCTTTTCACCACGCGCGCACACACACACACACACACACGGACAGGTAGTTAGGCTAGATCATGAGGAGATATTCACTGATTTTGACAAAAACCGTATTTGTCAACAACCATTCTCCAGAATCCCCTAGTATGTCTTTAACACCCAGCATTAGATTGTAAACAGAATGGACTTCTATCTAGACCACCCAACCCCCCCCCCCCCCATTATAACTGTCTGCCAGAGCAGGGAATGGCCAGCCACGAGCAAACCTCCCTGACTTTATAAAAAAAAACAAAAAGAAGATGAACATATTTCAGGACGCAGTGGTAAATAAGAAATGAATGAACACGCTAGTTTCACTGTGACTCACGCAACCATCCATCAGCTCGACAAGGGGGAAAATATGTTTAGGAATCACTAGGCTTTTCCATGTAACCCACACATACACACGAATAATCCTCGTCACGTGGATTTTCATTTAAACATGGGAGGTTAGCTGGACTGTCGAAGTGACAACAAAGAATTGAAAAAAAACTAAAAATAACAGTTGATAAAAAAAAAAAAAATCTTCAGGGGGTTATTTGCACGAGCCAGTTAAAAAAAGAAAGGTGAAAAGGCTTCGGTGGATTGGCTCAAACGTCCACTGCCCCCCCCCTCTCTCCCCAACGTCTGACATTCAAACATAAACAACGCAGCCAGCTTGAAAAAAAACGCTGAAATTAGAAAAAAAAACAAAGCTACCAGTCTGTGTGAGAGATTTAATTCTAAATAGTTTTTTGTCCTTCTAAAATGTCCAACTGGTTCGCTCTTTTTGTCCTATATCCTATCAGCACGGCATGCTATTGTCCGCCGCCGACACAGGCATGCCAGCGCTGGGCAAATCTCCACAGTCTTGCAGCCTCCTCACGGCTTCTTTCACCAAGTTCCCGGACAAAATTAGCTTCTGTAGCAACCGGTGTGGGTCGTCATCCGTATCCACGCCCAGTCTACCAGTCTTTTTCTTGTTCCACGGTTTGATTTGATGGTCCCAGCAGCATTCATGGTCACTATTGTTGTTGCTAGGGATGTGGTAGGGGCTTGCTCTGCTGCTATTCGCCCAATGGCTGTGTTGTCCTCGGCGGCGGTTCCTAAGCCGCATGCAATGATCGCCACCTCCACTGAGTATGTTCGCCGGCTTTCCAGCGTTGTTTCCGGAGGTCGTGAGCCCGTGCAGACACGACACAGACACGGACACAGTCTTCTGATGGCCGCCGCCGCCGCCGCTGTGGTTGTTGTTGTGTAGCTGAAGCGCCTCGCCTATTCTCGTCACCAGCGCGTCCACTTCCTTGGAGTCAACAGTGACAGACTGCTCCAGAAAAATGTAGTTCTCCTTCCGACACGGCATGATGGCGACTATAATATATCGATACGTATAGTCGGCTTGAATATTCACCGTCTTGTAGCCGTGTTGTCGAGGTTTTTCTTGTTTGAATGAAAGCCGATTGCTGGGCCAGTAATGCTTTCTGTCCGTCGCTCTCTCCTCACCACGCTCTCAGCTAGAACGAACGAACCGACAACCACCGAGTTGGTTTGTAAACAATGGATGACGCGTCCTGGACTGAACCATTTTCCCTGCGAGAGAGAGGGAGGGGTGCGATTCGTAAAGCAAAAATAAAACGGCGCAGTTAAACAATGACCCCGTCCACAAAAAATCACCAAACGTAGGCTATATGTTGTGACGTAAAAACTTGTATGTAGAGTTTTCTAAGCTTATATTTCTCGTTTACGGAGTTTTTTTCACGTGTAATATATTTCCCGCCACACCTCGCCACGTTGCGCCGATGGAACGCTCCAACCAAACGGACATTACATAACTGATAACTGTCTGCCGAGGCAAAACAAACAAAGCGAGGTGTGTGCGTAAAACAAAATGGTGAAGTCTCCTTTAGGCCTAATACCTTTCTTTATAGGTCCATGCCTAATACACGTCATGTGTCTGCACGAGCACACGCTGAAATTGTGATATAGGCCTACGTCAAAAATCATTAGATTTGTATCGTGTGACCACTTTGAAACAACCCCAGTGTTGCACCAAATTCTGTCACCCAATAAAGGAATTCCAGGCTGTATTATTATAGGCTAGTACTCTATCACATAGTTTGTTTTGATTAAAATGTGTGGATAGATAGATAGATAGATAGATAGATAGATAGATAGATAGATAGATAGATAGATAGATAGATAGACAGACAGACAGACAGACAGACAGATAGATAGATAGATAGATAGATAGATAGATAGATAGATAGATAGATAGATAGATAGATAGATAGATAGATAGATAAAGAGGTGGTTATGTGTTGCAGTAAAAAAAATAGGGTTGTAATTGTCACTTAAATGATAAAAACAAGCAATGTAAGAAAGGGAGTCAGGAGGACACAACATTATACATTAGGGCGTACATAAATAGTCCTGGAAATTCTCTTCATGCTGAACATAGCCTTATATGACTTAATAAATCTTCATATTGGCATGTAGCCTTTAGACTATTTGTGTGAGCGAGTGGACTCCAAAAGTATAGTCAGGCGATAAACTAAACTACGTCTAAATACATGGGTCCATGCAGTTAAAATATTTGGCTGTGAACATGCTGTGTGTGAGTAGGCTACAGCCGCGTCTGGCTCAGTCACAATAGCAGCAACAGGGTGTGTAAGCGTGAGCGAGGACACCGTGTACATTTCGGTTTCTGAGAAACAGCAGCCGGCGGTGAACCCAACGCTCTAGTCTCACACACACACACACACACACACACACACACACACACACACACACACACACACACACACACACACACACACACACACACACACACACAGAGGGAGAGCTCACGTGTCCATATAAGGAGCTACTATCATTGTCCTCACATGGCACTGCAGCCAATCACAAGCTCCGCGCGGAGGTTTCCTCTGTGTGCACGTGTAGTGTGAGAGTATGTGGGGGGGGGGGGGGGGGGGGGGGGGGTGTGTGTGTGTGTGTGTGTGTGTGTGTGTGTGTGTGTGTGTGTGTGTGTGTGTGTGTGTGTGTGTGTGTGTGTGTGTGTGTGTGTGTCTCTTTCTCTCTCAATTGGTCGCAGCAGTCGTCCAGTGAGGTTGTGGCAGTTGAGAGCGATACTAAAATGTGAAACCGAGATAAACACTCATCAGACCCACACACACGAAAACAGTTTGTTACAATCCTCCTTCAAGTCTAAATAAGAAGCTCACAGCGCGCAAATAAAGTCAACAGCGCGCAAATAAAGTCATTGATTTGAATAATTTCATGTAGCCTATCTACCATTATTCACTGAGATATGTAGGCCTACATGAATAGTGCATTTGAAATTTTAAAAAAAATGTTCACATGTAATATTTCACATATGGGCTGTATTCCAATACCCACACTTAGCTACTATTTAGTAATGGTAGACAAAAGATTTAGGATGTCCCAATACATACACGTCAATAGTATGCTGAAAATACATACATTTTGGAGTATTCCTCTTTATTCTTGACATTTCTCGACATAATGAAAAAAAAGTCTTCCTTATCTGATTTTTTCTCTCTCCTGTCTGTGGCCCTAAAACTCTTCTGTACTTTAGTATGTAGTGTAGTGAAAAGAAAGAGTATGTGATTTGGAATGCAGGGATGGTGTTTTGGTATATGTTTTATGTCTGTTAGTATTTTTCTGGTCCAGTGATTCTGGAGAAGACTTGCTGTCAAAATCAGTGAATATCTCCTCCTCTAAAAAATCAAGTTAATTGACAGCCTAGGCTCTGTAAACTGGCATGTTGCTAGCATGACGACCATTGAGTCTGTGTAAAAACAACCAGCAATGAGACGGATATACAGGTGAAACTCATATTATTAGAATATCATG
>CM049401.1:33787571-33790071 GCA_026929865.2 Hyperoplus lanceolatus
TTAATGTTGAACTTTTCCTCAAATGTTATTGAAATATCTTAAAAGCTGTCCACACATTTTATTTTAACTACGCAAAGTGGGTTGGTGGTACTAAATCAGTCATGAAGCTATATAAGCTAATTATATTATTTAGTCCCAACCATAAGTTATTTCTATGTTACTCAAGACTTGCAGTAATCTTGTATTTACCTTAATAGGATATTATTAGTACGGAGATCAGGGGCCTAACGAAGACTTCAAAGAGAGAATTCGGGATAAGGGATTATTTACAAAAATCCGAAGCTGACTGTTTTTTTTTCAAACATACATTTTTTCTTTCTGCTTTTTGGTAATTCTGTGTCTCCAAATTATTCCAGAAAATAGTACTAAATAGTTCACATTGACACAGGTGATTTAGCCTTAGCTCTCTTCTCAAAGTGCACCTGATTGATGAATTTTACTTTAAAAGGTTCACATTTTTCTTCCGGGGGAGCATTCCCCCAGACCTCCCTAGAAGGTCCAGAGTCCCAAACACAGTCTCCCAAATTCCTTTGAGAAACACTCCATGTGTGGCCGGGTATTAAAAGTCATTAGGCCAGGGGGGGATTTTGTACAAGTAACCTTAAAATGATTTGGTCATTCATCGATAGAATATATTGTGCCCTTTTTTTTGCACTGAGCACCTGCCCCCCAAAATGTCTGTGCACGCCACTGGTCTCTCATTTTACTCTGTATAGGCATATGTTTGAGTAGAATGAACATTTTGGTTTTATAATATAAACTACTGACAACATTTCTACCACATTCACAATAAGAATATTGTCATGAAGTAATGTAGAGATGAAGATTGAAGAAAAATCCAGACTGGTCACTTCATTTTTTCCGCGGCTGTATACACTCACCGGCCACTTTATTAGGAACACCTGTTCAGTTGCTTGTACAAACAAATAGCTAATCAGCCAATCACATGGCAGCAACTCAATGCATTTAGGCATTTAAACGTGGTCAAGACAATGTACTGAAGTCAAACCGAGCATCAGAATGGGGAAGAAAGGGGGTTTAGGTGACTTTGAACATGGCATGGTTGATGGTGCACGGCAGGATGGATCCATGCTTTCATGTTGTTTACGCCAAATTCTGAACCTGCCATCTGAATGTCACAACTGAAATCGAGACTCATCAGACCAGGCATGATTTTTCCAATCTTCTATTGTCGAATTTTTGTGAACCTCTGCAAATTGTAGCCTCATTTTCCTGTTTTTAGCTGACAGGAGTGGCACCCGGTGGGGTCTTCTGCTGCTGTAGCCCATCTGCTTCGAGGTTGGTTGTGTTTTGCGTTCAGAGATGGTATTCTGCATACCCTGGTTGTAACGAGTGGTTGTTTGAGTTACTGTTGCCTTTCTATCATCTTGAACCTGTATCCCCATCCTCCTCTGACCTCTGACTTCAACAAGGCATTTTCCGTCCACACAAATGCCGCTCACTGGATATTTGTACTTCTTCGGACCATTCTCTGTAAACCCTAGAGATGGTTTAGAGTGAAAATCCCAGTAGATCAGCAGTTGTAATGATGTCGAGAAACAAAAACAACAATACATACACAATGCAGACACATCAAATACACAACAAGCTGGTAAAGGAATTTTTTTTTTGGCATTTTTATGCGTTATTGATAGTGTAGAGACAGAGTTGAAATGGGGCAGAGAGGGGAGTGACATGCAGAGAACGACCGCGGGCTGGAATCGAACCCGGGTCTGCTGCTGGCCGAGGCCCATGGGGGGGGGACGCCCTACCAACTGAGCTAAGGGCGCCCCCAAACCATGGGAAACATTTTAGACAGGGGTGTAGAGTGGCTGGAAATAAAATCAAATTGGTAAAAGTACAATATAGCCTAATTAAAACAGTTACAGGTAGAGTTTGGTAGATTTAAGATAGTTTATTTAAATTGGTTAAAGGAAAAGTAAAGAAAATATGAATGGACAAACGTTACGTGCAGCAACTAAACCCGTTCAAAAAAGTTTGAGAGGTTATTGTATCCCCACGTTCCAAATCATATACTCTTTCTTTTTACTACACTACATACTAAAGTACAGAAGAGTTTTAGTCTTTTTACTACACTACATATTAAAGTACAGAAGAGTTTTAGTCTTTTTACTACACTACATACTAAAGTACAGAAGAGTTTTAGTCTTTTTACTACACTACATACTAAAGTACAGAAGAGTTTTAGTCTTTTTACTACACTACATACTAAAGTACAGAAGAGTTTTAGTCTTTTTACTACACTACATACTAAAGTACAGAAGAGTTTTAGTCTTTTTCCTACACTGCATACTAAAGTACAGAAGAGTTTTAGTCTTTTTCCTACACTACATACTAAAGTACAGAAGAGTTTTAGTCTTTTTCCTACACTACATACTAAAGTACAGAAGAGTTTTAGTCTTTTTACTACACTACATACTAAAGTACAGAAGAGTTTTAGTCTTTTTACTACACTACATACTAAAGTACAGAAGAGTTT
>CM049401.1:33805071-33820071 GCA_026929865.2 Hyperoplus lanceolatus
CATCAATCCACGTTAAAGATATTGTCATTTCAAGTTCGATGATTCTTTATTTATAAAAATGAAAACCATAATGCTGTTAACGAAATCTGATCGAAGTCTATTTCATATGTGATCTGATTTCACACTCCTGCACATTCACTCCACTGACAGAGAAGTTTCAGCCTTATTTAACACACACACACACACGCACACACACACACACACACGCTAACACACACACACACACACACACACACACACAGACACACACACACACGCTAACACACACACACACACGCTAACACACACACAAACACACACACACACACACGCTAACACACACACACACACACAAACACACACACACACACACACGCTAACACACACACACACGCTAACACACACACACACACACACACGCTAACACACACACAAACAAACACACACACGCTAACACACACACACACACACACACACACACAGTGACTGACAGAAACGTTTCGGCCTAATTTAACTCGTTTGAATGTGTTGAAAAAACCCATCATGCGTCTAATGAAATGTGCCCCAGTGTGATCACAGGTTTCCAAGGTGTCGGTGTGTGTGTGTGTGTGTGTGTGTGTGTGTGTGTGTGTGTGTGTGTGTGTGTGTGTGTGTGTGTGTGTGTGTGTGTGTGTGTGTGTGTGTGTGTGTGAAACAACCGGTATATTTAGCCAAGCCGCCTCTGAGTGAAAACATAAAGCATTGGTGTGTGTGAATTGTGAAGAATGCAGGACCTCAATTAAAGCTACAGTGTGTAATATCGGAGTATTTAGCGCCATCTAGTGGTGAGATTCTAGATGTCAACGCTCCCTTGCTAACCCCTCACCTCTGGGGAGAATTTACAGAAGCTACGGTGGCCTTCAAGGACAAGAACCTATAGTTACTAAAGATGGCATCATCCACCACTGCCTCAAGTCTTTCCACAATATCAAGTGATGAGGTGAAGATGTATTTAGTTATTTATTCTATAGTACTTCTTCTTCTTCTTGGTCTTCCAACAGGTGCATTTCCCCAGGACGCCCACTATATATATATATATATATATATTAGGGCTGGCCCGAATGCCATTTTTCAGGCTTTGAGTATTCGTTGGTTTTTCCGAGCGAATATTCGGATATTCGTTCCAGAAAAACACACCATCAAACCAACATTAATAATGCCAATGTACTCACTGAAACCGAGTGTGTGAGCTAAGACAGCAAGCTTCGTGGGTAGTTGATGCTTTAATAACTTTCGAACGGTTGTAAATTCGGAGTTCCTCCTTACTTTTTCCCTGTGGAGGCAAACAGCTGTTTTTCGTTACAAATCAGCTGTGCTCCGCGCCATCGTAACCCATACAGGAGCTTATCAATTCATCCAGGAACGTGCGTCTTTTCGGCGATTTATAAATCCATACAAAGATCCAATATTGATAGTCTTTTGTGTCCATATTATATTCTTTATTGACCGCGCCTATTCCCATGATGCCAGCAAGTCACGGTTGATGATGGCTGAATAGCATGGCTGAATGTAAACAAACAGCTGAGCTAAGCTAACGTTAGCATTACGTCATGGCTGAATGTAGACAAACAGCTGAGCTAAGCTAACGTTAGCATTACGTCAAGCAATACATTTCCTTCCGAAATCGCGCTAATGTTGTGGTAGCCTATAGAGTTATTAGGAACACAATCTATTCTTCCTCCATCTCTCTCTCTCTCCCTCCTGCGCTTGGTGCCGCTTTTAGTTTGCCTCCCTCTGGTAACATCACGTAGCCTACTACAGCTGATGTCACCGGTTGCACTTTGAAAGGGCAACCGCCAACTAGATAATAAATAAATAATTTATAATATATTTTAAATTAACGTCTAATTTGTATTTTACAATTGTTTTATAACTTGTATATCCATATAGTATTTGCTGACAAAACATACTGCAGTTTGAGCTACCTTTGAAAAAAATAAAAATAAAAATATCCCGAATACTGAATTGAGCTCCGAATGCTAATTTTACAAATGAATACTCGGATATTCGAATAATTCGGGCCACCCCTAATACATATACAGTATCTCACAAAAGTGAGTACACCCCTCACATTTCTTCACATTTTTCTTTATATCTTTCCATGGGACAACACTGAATAAATGACACTTTAATACAATGTAAAGTAGTCAGTGTACAGCTTGTATAACAGTGTAAATTTACTGTCCCCTCAAAATAACTCGACACACAGCCATTAATGTCTAAACTGCTGGCAACAAAAGTGAGTACACCCCTTAGAAAAAATTTACAAATTGGGCCCAAAGTGTAAATATTTTGTGTGGCCACCATTATTTTCCAGCACTGCCTTAACCCTCTTGGGCATGTAGTTCACTAGAGCTTCACAGGTTGCAACTGGAACCCTCTTCCACCCATTTATGACAGCATCACAGAGCTGGTGGATATTAAAGACCTTGCGTTCCTCCACCTTCCATTTGAGGATGCCCCAAAGATGCTCAATAGGGTTTAGGTCTGGAGACATGCTTGGCCAGGCCATAACCTTACCCTCAGCTTTTTAGCAAGCCACTGGTCGTCTTGGAGGTGTGTTTGGGGTCGTTATCATGTTGCAATACCACCCTGCGGCCCAGTTTACGAAGGTTGAGTGCACATGGTCAGCGTCGTACACAGAGGTTGGCTTTGGAAAATAGACGTATGAGTGCTGCCAGCATTGCTGAAGGGCTTGAAGGGGTGGGGGGTCAACCTGTCAGTGCTCAGACCATACCCCACTCTGCATCATACTGGTCTGCATGGCTGTCATCCCAGAAGGAAGCCTATTCTAAAGATGATGCACAAGAAACCCCACAAAAAGTTTGCTGAAGACAAACAGACTACGGACATGGATTACTGCAACCATGTCCTGTGGTCTGATGAGACCAAAATACATTTATTTGGTTCAGATGGTGTTAAGAGTGTGGAGCGGCAACCAGGTGAGGAGTACAAAGACAAGTGTGTCTTGCCTAGAGTCAAGCATAGTGGTTGGAGTGTCATGGTCTGGGGCTGCATGAGTGCTGCCAGCACTAGGGATCTACAGTTCATTGAATTCTAACATGTACTGTGACATACTGAAGCAGAGCATGATCCCCTCCCTTCATAAACTGGGCCGCAGGGCAGTACTGCAACATGATAACGACCCCAAACACCCCTCCGAACGACCACTGGCTTGTTAAAGAAGCTGAGGGTAAAGGTTATGGACTGGCCAAGCATGTCTCCAGTCTTAAACCCTATTGAGCATCTTTGGGGCATCCTAAAGCGGGAGATGGAGGAGCGCAAGGACTCTAATATCCACCAGCTCCTTGATGTCGTCATGAATGGGTAGAAGAGGGTTCCAGTTTCTGAATTTGAATTTCTAGTGAACTACATGCCCAAGAGGGTTAAGGCAGTGCTAGAAAATAATGATGGCAAAACAAAATATTTACACTTTGGGCCCAATTTGGACATTTTTTCTTAGGGGTGTACTCACTTTTGTTGCCAGCAGTTTAGACATTAATGGCTGTGTATCGAGTTATTTTGAGGGGACAGTAAATTTACACTGTTATACAAGCTGTACACTGACTACTTGACATTGTATCAAAGTGTCATTTATTCAGTGTTGTCGCATGGAAAGATATAATGAAATATTTGAAGAAATGTTAGGGGTGTACTCACTTTTGTGAGATACTGTACATTCTAGCCATTGCCAAAGGAGTTGACACAAAGTTGATTAAGCCTATTATCAGCTCCACAAAACTCTCTCTGTGTTTCTCAGTATGGCAGCGTTTACAAACTGGTGAATTTAGTGTCCAGCAAAGTGTGTCAGAATGTCAAGTCAACCTTTATTGTCAATTCTTAAAATGTGTGTAAGTGAGTGAGTGAGTGAGTGAGTGAGTGAGTGAGTGAGTGAGTGAGTGAGTGAGTGAGTGGGTGTGTGTTTGTGTGTTCGTGTGTGTGTGTGAGTGAGTGTTCGTCTATATTTCTATTTCTAATTATCGAAGGGTGTGTGTGTGTGTGTGTGTGTGTGTGTGTGTGTGTGTGCGTGCGTGTGTGCGTGTGCGTGTGTGTGTGCGTGCGTGTGTGCGTGTGCGTGTGTGTGTGTTTTCAACAATGCTGATGGATGACAGCTCTCTACTAAATCATTCTGAGAACATGTTCAGTTACTGAAATGCTTTCAGTAAGTGTTCCAGTATTTAGATTTGTCAATATGAAACTTCCCCAAAAGTTGACAATAGTAAATATCTCTCTCTCTCTCTCTCTCTCTCCCTCCCTCTCTCTCTCTCCCTCTCTCTCTCTCTCTCTCCCTCTCTCACTCCCACTCCCTCTCTCACTCCCTCTCTCTATCTTCTTCTCTCTCCCTCTCCCTCTCTCTCACTCCCTCTCTCTCACCCTTTCTCTCTCTCCCTCTCTCCCTCTCTCTCACTCCCTCTCTCTCTCTCACTCCCTCTCCCTCTCTCCCTCTCTCTTCCTCTCTCTCCCTCTCACTCTCCCTCCCTCCCTCCCTCTCCCTCTCTCTCCCTTTTTTGGGGCAGAAAAGCAAGCAATTGTCTCTCTCTCTCTATCTCTCTATATCTCTCTCACACACACACACACACACACACACACACACACACACCTGACTCAGCGTGTCAATGGGCGTATATACTGCTCTGTGATAGGCCAGTCTCCTTCCATGTGGGCGGGGCTTACGCGGCATCACCGTGGACTATGCTGAGTGTCTCTCCACGGCCGTCAGTTCTCTCCATCCTTCGCTGGAGAGAGACAGGAGAAACTTCATCCCTTCTTTCACCGGAGAAAGAGAGAGAGAAATAGAGAGAGAGAGATATAGTGAAAGAGAGACAGAAATATATATAAAGAGAGACAGAGAAAGAGAGCGAGATAGAAATAGAGAGAGAGAGAGAGACAGAGATAGAGAGACAGAGAAAGAGAGCGAGAGAGAAATAGAGAGAGCTGAACGGACCTATTATATTCAACTAATGCGACAATCTTTCTGTTTTTTTTTACCCAAATGAGAAGGAAAAGAAGAGATATTCTTTCACAAAGTATGTTGACTTGAACCCTGAATGAACTAGAAAGGAATACCGACTATAGGACTACTTCTTCTTTCTGCTTTTTACTCACATTTTCCCTTTGCATGACCAAACACGGATTAAAGAGCTATTTGGAGATATTTAGCTGTTATATTCAAACCACTTATTCAACATTTTGTGTCTACAGCAGTGGACTACTGTGGGAAGACAGCGGGAATATTCTATTTTTTTTTTCACGAGTAATAGGCTATCATCATCTTTGGATCACTGGTCTGTATTGAAGAGCTGGTGTGTTTCTCTATCTATGCGGACACTTTTGCCGGCGTCTTCTCCGTTATTTGGAGCCCCTTCAGTAACCGCTTTTATTTATTTGGGGTTCCCCTATTCCCCGCGCGCTGCATTGCCATTAACTGTATCATGAAATAATTTCTCAATGACAATATAATGACGTGTGAATGAACTATACAAAATTGGGAGAAAAAAAATTGGGGAAAAAACTCAAAAATTTGAAGAAAAGAGTTTGGTGGAAACATGACCCGAAAAAATGGACCGTTTCGTCTGCCTAGCCTCGTCTTTAACACCCTGCTTCCAATGCTGCTGCTGTGGTGTGGCTCATCCGTCAGTCTGGTGGTCTACCGCGGACAAATCGCGGAGAACTCCCCGCCTGGGACGCCTGTAAACGGGGTAGTGGTGCCGCTCAGACACCCTGGATGTATCCTGAACATCACCGGTAGTTCCTTGATCTTGATGGGGGATTACGCGTCTGCTTTTCGGCTAGTTCACTTGCAGCACCGGGGGAATTTTCTGGGTCTGGTGTCCTCCAAAGCGCTGGACCGGGAGTTTATAGCCATGTACCGGCTGAGTGTGGAGCTGCCAGCGGTGTGCCGGCAGAGAAAAGCCGTGATTCAGGTCGAAGTGTCGGATAGAAATGACAACATTCCCCGGTTCGTCGGTGGGAACCAGACGATAGATGTGGATGAGTTGACGCCGCTTGGCACCTCGCTGGCTCGATTTGACGCCAAGGACAGGTAAGCAGCAATCACACACACACACACACACACACACACACACACACACACACACACACACACACACACACACACACACACTTTAACACTGTGCGCTACTTTGCACACACACGTTTTTTATATATTTTTTTATACCGACGTGTTTTTTATTGAATGACAAAGTGGAACAGTGCAGATGAAGTTAGACACAAAGCTGAACACTCACACACACACACACACACACACACACACACACACACACACACACACACACACACATGCTCTCATACACACACACACGCTCTCACACACTCACACACACTCACACACACACACGCACACACAAACGCTCTCACACACACACACACGCTCTCACACACACACGCACACACACGCTCTCATACACACACATAGCCACCATCACAAGACAAAAAGATTCAAGATTTGTATTAGTGTCCCAAGAGGGCAAATTGGTTTACAGCGAGGAGAGGCGACAGCACAGAACAGTGACTGACGCAGACCTCACAACATGTACGCAGGCCTGGGCCACTATAGTGCAAAGTGCGAGAATCAGGGAGAAACCAACACAACACAGTCAGTTCCTTTCCTACCACAGATTGATTTAGACAGGTGGTAGAGCGGGTTGGCCGATGATCAAAGGGTTGGAGGTTCGATCCCCCGCCCTGCCACTTGTGTCATAGTTGTTGTGTCCTTGGGCAAGACACTTCACCCACCTTGCCGCGTGTGAATGTCGATAGTTAGCCTGCTGCTGTCGGTGTATGAATGTGTGTGTGAATGGTAACGTGTAAAATGGGAACAGGTCTCCCTTGGAAAAGAGTCTTCGGACTCAATGGGATTTACCTGTAGAAATAAAGGTTAAAAAAAAAAAAAAAAAAAATCAGTGCGTAAAATGAGACGGATATACAGGTGAAACTCATATTATGAGAATATCATGTCAAATGAATTGGAATTGAGGCAAGAATTCATTCAAAAGGGGCCCAAACCAAATACTGAGTACATATGGATGATTATACTTTATAGAGGGCCGACATTTCTGTATTTAAAATCCCTTTTTTATTGATTTCATGTAATATTAAAATGTTCTGAGATTTTGAATGTGGGGTTTTCATAAGCTGTAAGCCATAATAATCAACATTATAACAAATACAGGCTTGACATATCTCACTTTGCATGCAATGAGTCTATATGATATATTAGTTTGACCGAAAAAAAAAAAAGACGGGCCACGATGGGGATAGATACATGCATATTCTACATATTGTAAAAATAATTTGTATTGGGCTAAAATATATGAATGAACCCATGCTGTTGGCTAGATGAGATGAGATAAACCTTTTTGCTTTTCGTCTTGCTGCGCGATGATAGGCAGGCTAATAACAACAGATAGTATGGAAAGTAGTATGCTAGTAGTAGTATGATAGTATGGTAGTATGCTAGTATGCTAGTATACTCTGTGTGTGTGTTGTTGAGCCGTGTATGAAACGATTTCCTGTCACGGCAATCACACAATAACGGTTTATAAATTTGAATCAGATTTTTTTTTTTTTTTTTTTTTAATGTCATTTACTTTACTTTTTTTTTTTTTTTTAATTTGTGTTATTATGTATTTTATTTTATTTATTTTATTTTATTTTTAAATGTATTTTATTTCATTTATTTTATTTTTATATGTATTTTATTTTATTTTATTTTAATTTATTCATTTTTAATACAAAAAAAGTATGTTATTTATTTATTTACTTATTTACTTATTTTATTTTTTATTTTTTTATTTATTTTTTTCAATACATACAACAATACATTTTGTTCCGTATCATTAGTGACGCACAGAGGAATGGGCGCGTCACCTTCTTCGCGTCACCAGAGTCTCGGCTGCTGCACGTGGAGCCAGGGAGCGGCCAGGTGAAGCTGGTCGGCTCGCTGTTAGGAGTCCGCCGGCTCAGTCTGCGCATGTGCGTGAAGGATGGAGGAAATATGGCGCTGATAGGTGAGTCTGTCTGTCTGTCTGTCTGTCTAGCTATCTGCCTGTCTGTGTGTGTGTCTGTGTGTCTGTCTATCTATCTATCTATCTATCTATCTATCTATCTATCTATCTATCTATCTATCTATCTATCTATCTATCTATCTATCTATCTATCTATCTATCTATCTATCTATCTATCTATCTACCAGTCATTCTGTAGAACGCCTGTTGTCAAAATCAATGAATATCTCCTCACGATCAAACAAACCCAGTGTGTATACACAGCCTAGGCTCTGTAATGGGCACGTAAACAAAGGGGGCTCACTGTAGCTATAGCAACATGTCCGCTTACAGAGCCTAGGCTGTGTATTAACACTGGATTAGTTTTTCACTCACTCACTCACTCACTCACTCACTCACTCACTCACACTCACTCACTCACTCACTCACTCACCACTCACTCACTCACTCACTCACTCACTCACTCACTCACTCACTCACTCACTCACTCACTCACTCACTCACACACTCACTCACTCACTCACTCACTCACTCACTCACTCACTCACTCACTCACTCACTCACTCACTCACTCACTCACACACACACACTCACTCACTCACTCACTCACTCACTCACTCACTCTTGTGTGTAGGTGAGCCAGTGTACCTGATAGTAAACATACTTCGCTCCAGACCCCCCCCTCTCCCACACACACACACACACACACAGAGTCCCACCCCCCCACCCACACACACACACACACCCCCTCCCCCCCACACACACACACACACTAACATTCCCTCTTTCTTGTGTGTAGGTGAGCCAGTGTTTCTGATAGTAAACGTACAGCGCTCCGGTCCCCCCCCTCCCCGGCGGCCCGGCCCCCCCCCCCCTCCCCGGCGGCCTCGTGGGCTGGCAGACGAGCTGAGCCTCACGGTGACCGTCCCAGAGCATCTCTCCATCGGGGACATGATATACACCGTACCCGACCACACATACGACCGGCGTTGGTTCCAGGTAATATATTATGAATTTATGTGAGGGGGGAGATCAACTTTTTTTTTTTTTTTTTTTATTATTAGATTTTTTTTTTTTTTTTTTGGGAGGGGGGGGAGATCAACTTTTTTCCAAACGTTTTATTTCTTATTTATTTTTATTTTTGTGTTAAACTTTTTCATTTCTTTGATTATAGTTTAAACAATGTAATTGGAAGTCCTTAGTAAACCTGTAAAGTAGAGTACGCCATCGGGGACATGATGGGAGCTTTATTTTTTTGGGGGGGGGGGAGGGGGGGGTCAACTTTTTTTTAAATGTTTTTATTTCTTATTTTTTAATTTTTGTGATCAACTTTTTTTTTTTTTTGTGGTTATATATATTTTTAAATTTTTAATATAATAATATAATAGTGATCTACGACCACTGCTGTATGAATGTGGTAAGGTATGTGTTGTTGTGTATTTGATGTATTTGCATTGAATATTGTGTATGTATTGTTGTTTTTCCTTGGAATTTATTTGAACTCGACACCATTGTAAATGAGGGTCACCCCTCAATTGGTCTCTCGAGGATAAATAAAAGTTAAATAAATAAATAAATAAATAAATAAATAAATGTAAAGCGCTTCAGGGCTGAGAAAATCGGCTTAAAAGTGCTCTATAAGTCAAGTCCATGTACCATTTCTATACCTCTGTATTCCAGGTGATATCTGAGGCAGAGGCTCCAGTGCAGATAGAGAGAGACTCGGGGCGTCTGTATCTCGCCCGCAGCCTGACAGAGCCCACACAGGTGCTGCTCAAGATACACAACCTCAGAGGTAAGGAGACACACACACACACACACACACACACACACACACACACACACACACACACACACACACACAGGTGCAAGTCAAGATACACAACCTACGAGGCAAGACTGCGATTTCTACTGTTTGTGTGTGTCTGTCTGTGTGTGTGTGTGTGTGTGTGTGTGTGTGTGTGAGGTAAGAAGGACGATTTCTATTCTTTGCTGGTGTGTGTCTGTGTGTGTGTGTGTGTGTGTGTGTGTGTGTGTGTGTGTGTGTGTGTGTGTGTGTGTGTGTGTGTGTGTGTGTGTGTGTGTGTGTGTGTGCGTGCGTTATTTGCTGGTGTGTAAAAGTAGCCTGGAAATCCAGACCCAAATCTAGAACGACATTGGAAGAATGTATGTGGATGTCCTAGTGCAGTGGTTTTCAAACTGTGGGGCAGATGAATATGTAAACAAAACAAAACACAAACTCATGAAAAAATAAAAAATCATATTAAGCAAATGTAAGTTATCATACAATAAAAAGGAATACAATGTTTTGGTAGATAGTTAATAGCTTAATAATTGAATCAGTTCATCTGGGAGGTAATCCGAGGTTAACTGATCACGTCACGTTCAAGTCCATGGCATGCACAGTGTGTGTTGAGTTTATTTAAAATAAATTGGAAATGGGGCTGCCCTCAGTTGCCCATGCACTGTGTATAGTCTATAGCCTAGTTCAGCCTCGTCTGTGGAAAGAAAGATAACTGGACACAGAGTTCTTCTGCTTCGTTCCTCTCACTGCATTTAAATGCATTCACTATATTACAGAGAAATATGTCCCGTAAAAGAAAAAGAGCACCAAGCTCATCCCAGAGGACCCTGCATAATATTTTATTTGAAATTAATATTTTTATGAAAAATCCATGTGTCTTTCTTCAATAGCTTCTAGTTCTCAAAATGATTTGTTCACACAAAATTCCTCAGATTTAGCCTCTTAATTTTCCTCTCAAAGTGCACCAGATTCATGCGTTTCACTTTAAAAAGGCATACCCCCGGACCCCTCCTAGGAGGGTCTGGTTCTCCGCTGGCTACTATTTTCCTCCAGCAGGACATTGGAGGCTCTAGTGAAAAAACACTGGGTGTGTGAATGACATTTAACAGTAGTCAATAATTTGGGCAAGTCTGTCTGTCTATCTTTCTCACTTCGCTGCACACTCAGTCACTCCTATCCACGCTTAAAGGAAGCAGGATTAAACCACTCAGTCACTCCTATCCACGCTTAAAGGAAGCAGGATTAAAACACTGGATTAGGATGCTAAAATGTATTTTTTAAAAAGCAAAACAAAAACATACTTTGATAAAGATGTTCAAATGTTTAAAAAACGTAAAACAAAGTGTGTGTAGTGTGTGTAGTGAAAAATGTGGGGGGGGTTTGAAAATGTTAGTGTGTGTGTGTGTGTGTGTGTGTGTGTGTGTGTGTGTGTGTGTGTGTGTGTGTGTGTGTGAGAAGCCTGCTTATTTCACAAGGAAATGCTAAATCTGATTGAGTATTTTTACCTTAACCTGCAGAGCTGTGGTGATGGTCTGAGAGGCTGTTTGTTGGGTGTGTTGCTTCTGATACAGTATATAGTAACACTATGGCATTTAAAGGTGCAGTCAGTGATTCTGGAGAACGCTTGTTGTCAAAATCACTCTTTGGCGAAAATCAGTGAATATCTCCTCATGATCCACTACAGCTGTGTGTGCGTGTGTGTGGCTGGCTGAAGGTGTGTGTGTGTGTGTGTGTGTCTGTGTGTGTCTGTGTTTGTGTGTGTGTGAGTGAGTGAGTGAGTGAGTGAGTGAGTGAGTGAGTGACTGTGTGTGTGTGTGTGTGTGTGTGTGTGTGTGTGTGTGTGTGTGCTGAAAAAAAATCAAACTTACCTTGTCAACGGGCCTTAAGCAAAATGTCTTCTTGAAATACTTGAAATCGATATCAAGTGAATCAGAGTTGTTTGACAGGATGAAATGGCGTCCAGATGCCATCCAAACACACACACACACACACACACACACACACACACACACACACACACACACACACACACACACACACCTCACCCCAACCCCCCTAAAGTAAATGTTTAAACAAGGGCCTGCACTGGGATGTCAGATCTGGCCCTAATCAGTTCATCCAAACTACTGCATGTCCGCTGTTTATTTGTAGAAATTAGTGGTGTTTGCTCACCTGGCTAACACACACACACACACACACACACACACACACACACACACACACACACACACACACACACACACACACACACACACACACACACACACACACACACACACACACGAACATCTGCATCTCCTCTTAACACACGTGCCGGAAAGGGAAACTTTGTTTGTGTTAAGCAGACCTCAGGTCGGCTCTGCTTTTTGGCTGTGTGTGTGTGTGTGTGTGTGTGTGTTTTGACATTTTGTCTGGTTCTCACTTTGGGACAGGCCTTTAAAGGGCTGTTTGAGGGTTAACGCTAGGTTTTAAGGACAGGCCTTTAAAGGGCTGTTTGAGGGTTAACGCTAGGTTTTAAGGACAGGCCTTTAAAGGGCTGTTTGAGGGTTAACACTAGGTTTTAAGGTTCTGGTATGAATTAGGTTTATGTTAGGGTTAGGGTAAGGGTTGGGGTTAGGCATTTAGTTTGGATGGTTAGGGTTAGGGTAAGGGGCTAGGGAATGCATTATGTCAATGAATGTCCTCACAAGTATACCTGTTCAAACGTGTGTATGTGTGTGTGTGTGTGTGTGTGTGTGTGTGTGTGTGTGTGTGTGTGTGTGTGTGTGTGTGTGTGTGTGTGTGTGTGTGTGTGTGTGGTTGCTGATTGAGGCTGCCTGTCTTTCGTCTGTGTTGCTTGTGATTTTGATCTGTGGGAACGAACGGTTTGGGCCGTTATGGCGTCCGCTGAATGCTAGCCTCTGATTGGTCGGCTGGGACCGGACAGATTAACAGTTATTAGCAGAGTGAAATATTCAAATATTTACCCATGTCTGGATGGAAAGGTTTTTCTTTTTACCATATAAATGAATGTCGTTTACTTTCAAGCCATCGCCAAACGAGTCGTCACAAAGTTGATTAAGCCTATTATCAGCTCCACAAAACTCTCTCTGTATTTCTCAGTATGGCAGCGTTTACAAACTGGTGCCCCCCCCCCCCATGCCTCCCCTCCCTTCCCCTGACACTGGTGCAGAAGCTCAGAAAAATCCCAAGAAGAGCCCAAGAAATGTTTCAGTTGTTGATTCTACTGCTTAGAAAAAAACCTGGACGTATATACAGCAGAAGGTATAAAATCCATGTGCCATCACTGAAGGCTTTACCTCATGTAGATGGCGATGCACCGACTAGTGTTGTTGTTATTACTCAGAATTCCTCATGGGGGGCGACAGAGGTTACGCACTATAGCTTTAATATGAATTTCGATTTTACAAAATGCAATGGAAAGTTGCACGAACAAAGCCGACTGAATCCCAAATGATTAAAATTATAGCAAACCTTTAAAAAATGGCGAGAAATGCCCGAATGAGTACTAACTCCCGGGAAGATTTTGTGTATGGATCGATAGGTTACTTTTCCTACTCAACACACGCCCCCACAATGCATTGCGTCTTTTCAAACGACACGGAAGGTTTTTTTTTTTTTATTCTTTATTGCTTCTGTATGCTTCAGTGTAAACGGTCCAACGAAGTAGACAGTAGACAGTTAAGTAGACAGTATGTTAGTATATACATGTTGAGAATGTAGGAGGGAGGACGTCAGTAGGGCTTTTCGAACACACACACACACACACACACACACACACACACTCACACACACACACACACACACACACACACACACACACACACACACATACACACACACACATCTCTGTGAATTTTTTATTTTTTTTAACTGTTTACTGTTCCGTTAACGGTAATGAATGTGTTTATTTACATATTTAAATGAGGAATTTGTCCCTGTCGGCTGCAATTAATACAAACCGACGGCCCATGGCTCATTAAGACTGCAGCCTCACTCTTAGTTATTATTAATGGTTTTAGTCAAAGTGTGTGCAGTGTGTGTGTTGGCTGTGTGTGTGTGTGTGTGTGTGTGTGTGTGTGTGTGTGTGTGTGTGTGTGTGTGTGTGTGTGTGTGTGTGTGTGTGTGTGTGTGTGTGTGTGTGTGAATAATACAAGCGCATAAAGACACGCATTACTACACACACACATTGGCCCTGGTCTTGACTGGTGTTACTTCAGATTTTCTGTGCCTGAGCCCTGAGGACACACACACACACACACACACACACACACACACACACACACACACACACACACACACACACACACACACACACACACACACACACACACACACACATTTGTCTCCTGTTTATTCCATTGTCTTTATTTCTGGATTTAGCCCGAGGCCAAAGGCAACCTGCCATCATCGCTGTGTGTGTGTGTGTGTGTGTGTGTGTGTGTGTGTGTGTGTGTGTGTGTGTGTGTGTGTGTGTGTGTGTGTGTGTGTGTGTGTGTGTGTGTGTGTGTGTGTGTGTGTGTGTGTGTGTGCCTGTCCCCGAGGCTGCTGAGCTTCACAAAGATTGTGTGTTTGTCAGTGTCACATACATTGATCACACAGGGAGGGATCGGGACGCATGTTCATTTGTTGGTATTTCAGTGTGTGTGTGTGTGTGTGTGTGTGTGTGTGTGTGTGTGTGTGTGTGTGTGTGTCTAGCTGCAGGGTAGATTATTGTGGACACTCACAGAGGCGCCCCAGTTGACCTTTTTTAAAAGACAAAACAGCTAAAAACACACACACACACACACACACACACACACACACACACACACAACGAGCGTTTTCCAGAATCACTGATTCACCTTTAAATAAAATTAACAAAACATACAACATTTAGTTTTGTTGGTTTAGCTTTTATGTGCACAGCACTACACACACACACACACGCACTCACTCACTCACTCACTCACTCACTCACTCACTCACTCACACTCACACACACACACACACACACTCACTCACACACTCTCTCACACACACTCACTCATACACTCACCCCACACACACACACACACACACACACACACACACACACACTCACTCACTCACTCACTCACTCACTCACTCACTCACTCACTCACTCTCACACACACACACACACACACACAC
>CM049401.1:33827571-33830071 GCA_026929865.2 Hyperoplus lanceolatus
TATATAGTTTTTCTTAATGCCTTCATTAAAAAGTGCCGTGATTTGATTAAACTTTCTTGTGATAAAACAACACTGAAAAGAGCAGTGTGTAGTAGAATTTATTGCTGTTTTTCAGAACATGGTAGAAATGTAATATACTATTCATAAGTGTGTTTTAGAGCTGCAGTGTGTAGAATTTTGGGTTTTATTTCCTAGCAGATTTTGTAGAAAGTAATTATATCATCATCATCATCATCTTTATTGGCAGACTCATGGTCCATATACAACACACATAATAAATATAGACATAAACACAAGAATATATTAAAAGAGAGATCACAACAGAGATTTGCACCAGAGCTTCCATAAGGAAGACTGGTATCGCACACAACTACATGCAGGATTCACCAGCATCTGCACAAGACTGTTCTTGCAATCGTTTAGGCGGAGAATAAATCTGTACATTATGTGTCTCAAGAGAGCTTCAAAGGTGTAAACATTAACACTGCAGAACAATTGACTGGCACTAGTAGATCTGGGCTTTTTCAACAGGATCCTCATGGCATCGTTATAGGCCACTCAAAGTTTCTGTAAACTTGCTCTCTTGTGCTTACACCTCAATGAAGCGGTATACAAGGGAGTACAATAGGTTCTAAACAGTTTGATTTTAACAACATCAGAGCACATATGAAATTTTCTAGCCAGAGTATTTGCTTGGGCATAAAGCATGCGACGCTGGCGATAAATATCATCATCATCCCTCAGCTGATCTGTGATAAAATGCCCCAGATATTTGGTTTTACAACTTGCATTTAACTTCTGGCCAGACAAATAAAAATCAGGAAAGCACAAATGTTTATCCTCTGTAGTACGACATATTAAAACAGCACTCTTTTTTGGGTTGGAATTTACATCGTATTGTAAACCATATTCAGAGCATACATTTAGCAGTTGTTGAAATCCAGCACTGCTGGGAGACAATATAGCTAAATCATCAGCATACATAACATGATTAATCAGCATTTTGCCAATAACACACCCAGTTTTCCTCATGTTCAGTTGAACAGACAACTCATCCATATAGAGATTAAACAGAGCAGGTGACAAAAGCCCACCCTGCCGCACTCCATTACTCACTCCAAAAGAGGCTGAGGTTGCATTTCCCCACTGCACCTGCATCCTTTGATTGGAGTGCCAATATACCAGGAGTCGTACAATAGTTCCCGGGGCACCTCTTTGACTCAACTTATTAAAAAGCTTAAAATGGTTCACTCTGTCAAATGCTTTGGATGCATCAAGAAAGCCAATTAGTATTGAGGAGTTTTTCCCTAAATACATCTGTGCAGTCTCCTTCAGGCCATAGATACAAACATCAGTTCCTAATTTAGATTTGAAGCCGAATTGGTTTTCAGTTGTGCAAAGAAAGGGACCTAGGCGATCAAGTAGAACCCTCTCCAAGACTTTAGACACTACACTAGCCAAGGCAACAGGCCTATAGTTGTCCCGGCTCCCAATTCCACCTGCTTTGTCTTTTATGACAGGCACCAGGGTAACAGAAAGGAGAGAGTCTGGTAAAAAACCATGTGCCATGAACCCTGAGAAACACATGGCAAGTAGTACTGCTGTTTTCGGACTCGCATACTTGAGATGTTCAGCTGAGATACGGTCCGAGCCAGTAGACTTATTGTCAGCCAGGTGGGCTATATCCATAAGTACATTTAATTTAGTGCATAATAGCTGAAAACATTTTTTTTCATTATTATTTTTTCCCTTAGAAAGGGTCTCATATATGTCCATATTTCTGCATATTTTGGACCAAGGCCTAGTGCCGCCATCTTGAAAGTGTCATAGTTGGAATGTCATCAGGTGCATTGTTTAAAAATTAGAATTGTTCTTGCCCTTGAAGGCCACTGTAGCTTCTGTTATTATTCTAAAGGGTTGGGGTTACCCAGGGAGCGTAGCATTCTAGAACTTTCTTGATGATGTCATAGTACACACTGCACCTTTAAGTGTGTTTAATCGCATGAACATTTTTAATTGCCTTAGAATGAGCCTTTTATCTCTACACAGGAGCGGGGCGCTGAGGCCGCCATGTTGCACCGCCATGTTTCTACAGTAGCACAGAACGGACAAACTTAACGGCCTTACATGTTTTTATATATAGTGGGGGTCCTGGGGAAATGCACCTGTTGGAAGACCAAGAAGAAGAAGAAGTACTATAGAATAAATAACTAAATACATCTTCACCTCATCACTTGATATTGTGGAAAGACTTGAGGCAGTGGTGGATGATGCCATCTTTAGTAACTATAGCTTCTTGTCCTTGAAGGCCACCGTAGCTTCTGTAAATTCTCCCCAGAGGTGAGGGGTTAGCAAGGGAGCGTCATTATATAAGTTCACTTTAAACTAACTACCGCTCTCCACAAATGGCTTGCAAAAATATTCAGAGTTCAAAACATCAAACGAAACTGGTCCTCTGTTTTGACACACTGACCTGCATACACACACACACACACACACA
>CM049401.1:33905071-33907571 GCA_026929865.2 Hyperoplus lanceolatus
CTCGTTAGTGACTGCTGCCGCTCCCCCGACACACTTCTGATGTTTGTGTCTTTGTTTGTGTTTATCTCCTCCGCTCTGAAGCAATAAGCAGTGTGTGTGTGTGTGTGTGTGTGTGTGTGTGTGTGTGTGTGTGTGTGTGTGTGTGTGTGTGTGTGTGTGTGTGAGTGTGAGTGCTGTGTGTGTGTGTGTGTGTCTCTCTCTGTGTCTGTCTGTGTTTGTAGTTTGTGTGTGTGTGTGTGTGTGTGTGTGTGGTGTGTGTGTGTGTGTGTGTGTCTCTGTGTCTGTGAGTGTCTGTGTTTGTGTTTGCGTGTGTGTGTGTGTGTGTGTGTGTGTGTGTGTGTGTGTGTGTGTGTGTGTGTCTGTGTGTGTGTGTGTGTGTGTGTGTGTTGTGTGTCTGTGAGTGTGTGTGTGTGTGTGTGTGTGTGTGTGTGTGTGTGTGTGTCTGTGAGTGTGTGTGTGTGTGTGTGTATTTGTGTGTCTGTGAGTGTGTGTGTGTGTGTGTGTGTGTGTCTCTCTCTCTCCTAATGACGTGTTGAAAGCCTCGGGGTTTCTATAAGGCGTCTTGATTATTTATTTTTATAAAAACATTTTTTTTAATCTTTGTTTGTTTTGCACGTTCATGTGTGTGTGTGTGTGTGTGTGTGTGTGTGTGTGTGTGTGTGTGTGTGTGTGTGTGTGTGTGTGTGTGTGTGTGTGTGTGTGTGTGTGTGTGTGTGCGCGTGTGTGTTTGTTTTGCAAGTTCATAAATATTCCAGTTTCACTCAGATTCCGCTCAAGAGAAATCCCCACAAACTCTTCTAACATTTTTTTGGAATTGAAATCCATTTGTTAAAAAATAAAATCGCGAAACACAACTTACTGGCGGCTTCACTAACAACAGCCTATAATCCTTTGAATTTAAAGCTATAGTGCGTAACTTCTGTCGCCCCCCATGAGGAATTCTGAGTAATAACAACAACACTAGTCGGTGCATCGCCATCTACATGAGGTAAAGCCTTCAGTGATGGCACATGGATTTTATACCTTCTGCTGTACGTCCAGGTTTTTTTCTAAGCAGTAGAATCAACAACTGAAACATTTCTTGGGCTCTTCTTGGGATTTTTCTGAGCTCCTGCACCAGTGTCAGGGGTGGAGTGGGGGGGACACCAGTTTGTAAATGCTGCCATACTGAGAAATACAGAGAGAGTTTTGTGGAGCTGATAATAGGCTTAATCACCTTTGTTTCAACTCGTTTGGCGATGGCTATTCCACACACATGATGAAGCTACGCACTGTAGCTTTAAGGCACTATTTGTCGGACCTGTGTATTCCCTGAGAACTTTAAAAAGACGCTGAACACGGGATTAAGAAAAAACGTTAAGAAACAAAACTGCTGACGGCTTATCCCCAGTTTATGTCCCACCCCCCTCTCAAACACACGCACACACACACACACACACTCACAAAACACATACACACACACACAAACACACACACACGTTTGTATGGCTATACTTGTGAGGACATTCATTGACATAATGCATTCCCTAGCCCCTTACCCTAACCCTAACCATCCAAACTAAATGCCTAACCCCAACCCTTACACTAACCCTAACATAAACCTAATTCATACCTGAACCTTAAAACCTAGTGTTAACCCTCAAACAGCCCTTTAAAGGCCTGTCCTTAAAACCTAGTGTTAACCCTCAAACAGCCCTTTAAAGGCCTGTCCTTAAAACCTAGTGTTAACACTCAAACAGCCCTTTAAAGGCCTGTCCTTAAAACCTAGTGTTAACCCTCAAACAGCCCTTTAAAGGCCTGTCCTTAAAACCTAGTGTTAACCCTCAAACAGCCCTTTAAAGGCCTGTCCTAAAAAACCTAGTGTTAACCCTCAATCAGCCCTTTAAAGTCCTGTCCCAAAGGGAGAACCGGACAAAATGGCCTCACTCTTAAACCTGCAGTGTGTAGAATTCTGGATTTTATTTCCTAGCAGATTTTGTAGAAAATAATTATAATATCCATAAGTACGTTTAATTTAGTGCATAATAGCTGAACCTTTTTTTTTTAATTATAATTTTTTCTCTTAGAAAGGGTCTCATATATGTCCATATTTCTGCATATTTTGGACCAAGGCCTAGTGCCGCCATCTTGAAAGTGTCATAGTTGGAATGTCATCAGGTGCATTGTTTAAAATTTAGAATTGTTCTTGTCCTTGAAGGCCACTGTAGCTTCTGTTATTATTCTAAAGGGTTGGGGTTACCCAGGGAGCGTTGCATTCTAGAACTTTGTAGAACTTACTTGATGATGTCATATTACACACTGCACCTTTAAGGTCTGAAACTGAAATTAATTCTCACAAAAATAGTTATACAAGCCACACACACACACACACACACACACACACACACACACACACACACACACACACACACACTATTGGCCCCAAACCACTGGGGGGGGGGGGTCCTAATCCTTTCCTTTAAGCCAGGGAGGGGGGACTCTAACTGGGATTAATTTAAAA
>CM049401.1:33920071-33927571 GCA_026929865.2 Hyperoplus lanceolatus
GACCACCGAACTGTCGACCACCGAACTGTCTCCTCCCGGAGACCACCGAACTGTCGACCACCGAACTGTCGACCACCGAACTGTCTCCTCTCGAAGACCACCGAACTGTCGACCACCGAACTGTCGACCACCGAACTGTCTCCTCCCGGAGACCACCGAACTGTCGACCACCGAACTGTCGACCACCGAACTGTCGACCACCGAACTGTCGCCTCCCGGAGACCACCGAACTGTCGACCACCGAACTGTCTCCTCTCGAAGACCACCGAACTGTCGACCACCGACCCGTCTCCTCCCGGAGACCACCGAACTGTACCGTCTCCCCCTGAAGAAGATGAAGAGGGCGGCCCCCACCCTCTGAGGACAGCATACTCCTTAGGCTCTGATGAGCAGTTGTTGGCTCACTCCATGCCAGAAACATCAGGGGGGACTAAGAAACTACTACCAACTCCAATAAAAAAAAACTCTGGTGATGGGAAAGTTCTTTTGATCCCGGACGAGCCCCCAATTGTTACGTATTTAATTCAAAAAGAACAAAAGTATCAAACTTAACCGGTACAAACGACAGATCAGCAACTTAACAAACTCAAAGCTTAAACTTAATTTAGAAAACCACAGTTGAGCAGAACAGTAGAGATGGAGTGAGAGAGAGGGGCAAGATGAGGTTAATGTGTAATGGGATGATTAAAGGTGAGATGATAAGTGAGAACTGTATTAATCAGTGGAACAAAAGAAAAAGAAAAAGAAACACACCAAAAAAAATAACATATGTTATTGTAATAAAGAAGAAATTAATCATCAAAGACACCCTTACACATTGTGACAACCAACCCCATCAAGGGGTCGGTTGTCAAACACTATGGGGTTGTTTGTCACAATGTTATCTTAATGGGAATAATCTTAAAAAGAAGGCAAGAAAGTAGAACTAAATTTGAAAGTTTAATTGCATTATCAAGTTGACAAATAGGCCTACATAACTTACTGTAGCCTTGGCAGCTGGTCTAGTTTGGGGTGCACTGGGTTGTTTTGATTTTGTTGCCCTTTATTCTTTTGCATGCTAGCTGCCTTTTCCTGCTCTATTCTCTCCTTCTCTGGGGTGTCAGTGAGGATATAGCTTGACAATTTATTTCGTTATTGGGTTCCTTTTCTGGCTGCAGCCTTTGGATAACATGTGACAACCAACCCCCCAAAAAATGACGACCAACCCCAACTTGAATTTCTTGCTAGCATCAAGGCCAACAACCATCCGACAACTAATTAGCTTGCTAACCACAATATAAACTATAGCTTACCCTTCACACTTTGTATGGGTGACAAGTGTTTTGTTATAAACCCATTGTGTAAAAGCCTAGAAGAAAAATACTGAGGAGCTAAATATTTTCAATTTGACATGAAAAACACAAACAGTCGTCTTACCTCAAATTCAGCAGTCTAACTCCAAGGAAGACTATGTAGGTGACCTCTGATCCCAATTCTGGATATTTACATACCAAAATTTCACAGACAGCACCTTCTGGTTCCGAGATATAACGATTGTGACAACCAACCCGTGTGACATATTACCCCGTTCTCCCCTACTCAGTACTTGGTTTGGGCCCCTTTTTGCATGAATTCTTGCCTCAATTCCAATTCATTTTCCATGATATTCTAATAATATGAGTTTCACCTGTACAGCATTGTGAAGAACGCCAGAAACCAAATCAACCTGGATCTGTTTTCTATCGACCCCACCACGGGGACTATATACACTGTGTTGAGAGCCCTGGACAGAGAGACACGGGAGAGGTAAGACAGACAGACAGACAGACAGACAGACAGACAGACAGACAGACAGACAGATAGACAGACAGACAGACAGACAGACAGACAGACAGACGCCACCACGGGGACGATATACACTGTGTTGAGAGCCCTGGACAGAGAGACACGGGAGAGGTAATACAGACAGACAGATAGACAGACAGACAGACAGACAGACAGACAGACAGACAGACAGACAGACAGACAGACAGACAGACAGACAGACAGACAGACAGACAGACAGACAGACAGACAGACAGACGCCACCACGGGGACGATATACACTGTGTTGAGAGCCCTGGACAGAGAGACACAGGAGAGGTAAGACAGACAGACAGACAGACAGACAGACAGACGCCACCACGGGGACGATATACACTGTGTTGAGAGCCCTGGACAGAGAGACACGGGAGAGGTAATACAGACAGACAGACAGACAGACAGACAGACAGACAGACAGACAGACAGACAGACAGACAGACAGACAGACAGACGCCACCACGGGGACTATATACACTGTGTTGAGGGCCCTGGACAGAGAGACACGGGAGAGGTAATACAGACAGACAGACAGACACATAGAGAGACAGACAGACAGACAGACAGACGCCACCACGGGGACGATATACACTGTGTTGAGAGCCCTGGACAGAGAGACACGGGAGAGGTAATACAGACAGACAGACAGACAGACAGACAGACAGACAGACAGACGCCACCACGGGGACGATATACACTGTGTTGAGAGCCCTGGACAGAGAGACACGGGAGAGGTAATACAGACAGATAAACAGACAGACAGACGCCACCACGGGGACTATATACACTGTGTTAAGAGCCCTGGACAGAGAGACACAGGAGAGGTAGGTGGATGGATGGATGGATGGATGGATGGATAGATAGACAGACAGACAGACAGACAGACAGACAGACAGACAAACACATAAAGAGACAGATAGACAGACAGACAAACAAAATCAACCTGGATCACAGGAGAGGTAGGTGGATGGATGGATAGACAGACAGACACACGGACACAAAGACAGACAGACACACATAGAGACAGACACATAGACAGACAGACAGACAGACAGACAGACAGATAGACACACACACACACACACAGACAGTATGGTTCCTCTTGTTAACCCCCCGCCCTCCCCCAGGTACATGGTGGTGGTGGAAGCCAGAGACGGAGGCGGCCTGACAGGCACTGGCACGGCCACCATCTTGGTTTCAGACGTCAACGACCACGCACCAGAGTTCACCCAGAGACAGTACAGTGCGCAGGTCAGGGTGTGTGTGTGTGTGTGTGGGGGGGGGGGGAGGGGGGGTTGAGTGAGTGTGTGTGTGTTGGTGAGTGAGTGAGTGTGTGTGTGTGGGGGGGGGGGGTGAGTGTGTGTGTGGGTGGGTGGGGGGTGTGTGTGTGTGTGTATGTAACTTTCAGTTTTTGTTGATTGCAGTGCCCCCTCTGGCCACCAATTATAGGAAGTGCTTGACAAAAGACATTTTTTATTTTTTCTCACAAAGATGCCTCTTGTACATCGTATTATATAGATAGGGGAGAGTGGCCTGAGTTGTGACAGTGGGGAAGTTGTGCCACCCCTTGTTTTTAGAAAACCGTGGAAGAAATTGGAAATGTGAACAGAACAATTACAGGTTATGAGATATATATCAATGGCACAATTTACCCCCTGGTATTCTTTCCAATGGCACAACTTACACCACACCGGGGGCAAGTTGTGCCACAAGACAACTTTTTTTCCGAAAGCTATATTTCTTCAACAGTTTATTCCAGATCCAAAGTTTTTATTGGCAGGGATGCACAACACCCTGAAATATATGTACATATTTGAGTTGGAGACTTTACTGTCAAGGCCTCACTTTAAAGTCACTTTGAGTAAAAAGTGGCACATCTCACCCCACTCTCCCCTATATATATATATAATAATAACACACACTGTGCTTGTTGCCCAGGTGTCAGAGGACCTTGAGGTGAACAGTCTGGTCGTCATGGTTTCTGCGACAGACGGCGACCAGGGGGAGAACGCCATGGTAACCTTCAGCATCGTTGGGGGCGACCAGGACAGGAAGTTCTTCATAGAGACGGACAAAGTCAACAGACGAGGAGTGTTGAGACTAAAGAAACAGGTCTGTCTGTCTGTCTGTCATCTCACTCCCTTTCCCCTCACACCGATTGACAATGTGCAAAAGTGTGATATTAATTTTCTATCTATCTATACCTCCCTCCCTCCCTCCATCCATCCAATCTATCTATCTATCTATCTATCTATCTATCTATCTATCTATCTATCTATCTATCTATCTATCTATCTATCTATCTATCTATCTATCTCCTCTCCCTCCCTCCCTCCCTCCCTCCCTCCATCCAGGTGGACTATGAGAAGGCTCATGAGAGGACCTTTAACCTGACCCTGAAAGCAGAAGACTCAGATTTCTTCAGTTTGTCAAATTGTCTGATTCAGGTTGAAGATTCGAACGACAACGCGCCCGTCTTCCTGCCCCAGTACTACGAGTCTGCCGCCATGTCTGAGGACGTGCCCATTGGGACCATAGTAGCCCAGGTAACGTGGGGGGGGGGTTTGTATGTGTGTGTGTGGGGGGGGGGGGTGTGAGTGAGTGAGTGAGTGAGTGAGTGAGTGAGGGGGGGAGGGTTGTGTGTGTGAGTGAGTGAGTGAGTGAGTGAGTGAGTGAGTGAGTGAGTGAGTGAGTGAGTAAGTGCCCATTGGGACCATAGTAGCCCAGGTAATGTGTGTGTGAGTGTGTGTGTGTAGGGGTGGCGGGGGGAGGGGGGTTGTGTGTGAGTGTGGGGGGGGGGAGTGATAGGGAGTGAGTGAGTGTGTGTGTGGGTGGGGGAGGAGGGTGTGTGTGTGTGTGTGTGTGTGTGTGTGTGTGTGAGTGAGTGTGTGTGTGTGTGTGTGTGTGTGTGTGTGTGTGTGTGTGTGTGCTTGTGTGCGTGAGATGTGATAGGATAGGGACCAAGTAAGTGAGTCTGCCGCCACGTGTGTGTGTGTGGGGGGTGGGGGGGGGTGTGTGTGTGTATGAGTGAGTGAGTGAGTGAGTGAGTGAGTGAGTGAGTGTGTGTGTGTGTGTGGGGGGGGGGTTGTTGTGAGTGAGTGAGTGAGTGAGTGAGTGAGTGAGTGAGTGAGTGAGTGAGTGTGTGTGGGTGGGGGGGGGGTCGTGTTTGTGTGTGAGAGTGTGTGTATGAGTGAGTGTGTGTGTGTGTGGGTGGGGGGGGGGTATGTATGTGTGTGTGTGTGTGTGTGTGTGTGTGTGTGTGTGTGTGTGTGTGTGTGTGTGTGTGTATGTGTGTGCGTGAGATAGCCTTGTGATAGGATAGGGACCAAGTAAGTGAGTCTGCCGCCACGTGTGTGTGAGTGTGGGGGGGGGTCGGGTGTGTGTGTGAGAGTGTGTGTGTGTGTGTGTGGGTGGGGGGGGGTTGTGTGTGTGTGTGTGAGAGTGTGTGTGTGTGTGTGGGTGGGGGGGTCTGTGTGTGATGAGCCATGTGATAGGAGTGGGTGTATGTGAGTGTGAAAGTATGTGTTTAAGTGCTAGGAGTAAGGGTGTAAAAGTGGGACCAAGTGAGTGATAGCCATGTGATAGGATAGGGACCAAGTAAGTGAAAAAGTATGTTTTTAAAATGCTAGAAATAAAGGTTAAAAGTCGAACCAAGAGAGAGAGAGAGAGCGTGCATGAGTGAGTGAGTGAGTGAGTGAGTGTGTGTGTGTGTGTGTGAGTGAGTGAGTGAGTGTGTGTGTGTGGGGGGGGTGAATGTGTGAGTGAGTGAGTGAGTGTGTGTGTGTGTGTGTGTGAGAGAGAGTGTGTGTGTGTGTGTGCGATCGTGCGTACGTGTGCCTGTGTGTGCTTACTTCCTTTCCTTTGTATTGGATTATTGCACAAAGCTTTTCAAGACCATTCTGAGAAAATCCTAACAGTCATATCACACTCAACTCATTTCTTCTTCTTCTATGTTTTCTTCGCAGGTCACGGCGACTGATCTGGACTCGAGCCAAAATGGCCGCCTCTCCTACAGTATCCTCGAGGACTCGGACCCTCACAGCCAGTTTCTAGTCGACCAATCCGGTTGGGTCGTGGTCGCCCAGCCGTTAGACCGGGAGAAAATATCACAACACCGAATCGTAGTGGTCGCTGCGGACGCCGGGTTGCCGCGTCCGCTTTCTGGCACCGCTATCGTCATGGTCACGGTTTTGGACGTCAACGACAACGGTCCCGAGTTCGAGTCTCCGTACAATCCCATGGTTTGGGAAAACATGGCGCCCCCTCAAGCCGTTCAAATGAATAAAACGTCCGTGTTGATTCACGCGATTGACAGGGATACCTCGAGCAACGGAGCACCCTTTTCCATTAGACTTTTGATGTTGACCTCGGACGCGACCAATTTTAATTTGACTGATTTTGGGAATGGCAGTGCGGCCATTACGGCTCTGAGGACGTTCGACAGGGAGAGGCAGAAGGAGTATTACCTGCCTGTTCTCATGATTGACAGCGGGTCACCTCCCATGAGCGCCACACACACACTCACTGTTGTTATCGGCGACAGGAACGACCACCCGCACGCACCCGGACACACCAACTACATTGTCTACAGCTACGAGGGTATGTTTGGGTTTCTTTCAATACTCAACGTGTGTGTGTGTGTCTGTGTGTGTGTGTGTGTGTGTGTGTGTGTGTGTGTGTGTGTGTGTGTGTGTGTGTGTGTGTGTGTGTGTGTGTGTGTGTGTGTGTGTGTGTGTGTATTGACCTGCTCCCCTTGACTACCAGTGTTTGAGCTAAGTTAACCTGAGAGAGAGAGAGAGAGAGAGGGATGGAAAGAGGGAGAGGGATAGAGGGAGAGAGAGAGAGAGAGAGAGAGAGAGAGAGAGGGATAAAGGGATAGAGGGGGTGAGGGAGAGAGAGAGAGAGAGAGGGAGAAAGAGAGAGGGAGGGATAGAGGGGGTGAGGGAGAGAGAGAGAAAAGAGAGAGAGAGAGGGATAGAGAGAGGGATAGAGGGGGTGAGGGAGAGAGAGAGAGGGATAGAGAGAGGGGTTGAGGGAGAGAGATAGGGAGAAAGAGACCTACTCCTTTAAGACTGTACTTGTCACAGTTGAATGCACTCGGCCCACATCTCTTATTCAGCTCCACACCATCTGTCTGCCTGCTGTAGTTTACTGTGGAAATGAAGGTTTTACTGTAATGTATTTTTATGTTTTTTGTTTTCATTGTTAAAGGTGCAGTGTGTAATATGACATCATCAAGAAAGTTCTACAAAGTTCTAGAATGCAACGCTCCCTGGGTAACCCCACCCCTTTAGAATAATAACAGAAGCTACAGTGGCCTTCAAGGACAAGAACAATTCTTAATTCTAAACAATGCACCTGATGACATTCCAAAAACATGGATGCCTCCATAAGACTTGCCTGCTCGATGTACAAAATGTAATATTAATATTTGTAATTCTCCGCTCAGGAGGATAATTCAGATTATTGGCAGAGGTGATTTTACACCAATGAGGACATGTTTATGAATGAGGATATTGAGTTTAGCTAATACATTACTTAAAATGTTACACAGTGTCCCTTTAAGCAAAAGACAGAAAGTCAACGAGGTGTCATGTAGGCCCCTTCAGTGCTGTTATATAGTCCAGGAGAGGCTGACATATCTGGTTAAACTAAGAGGGG
>CM049401.1:33932571-33937571 GCA_026929865.2 Hyperoplus lanceolatus
GTGTGTGTGTGTGTGTGTGTCTTTTAAATGGACTTTGGATGGATGGATGGATGGATGGATGGATGGATGGATGGATGGATGGATGGATGGATGGATGGATAGATAGATAGATAGATAGATAGATAGATAGATAGATAGATAGATAGATAGATAGATAGATAGATAGATAGATAGATAGCAGCCAAGGTGAGGAGCCATTTTATTTGGATGGATGGATGTGAAGTTGTAATTTACTGTAAGGATGCAACTCTAAGCTGTTTGTTTGCTGGAAAATTTGTATTACAGATGCAACTTTAGATTTTTGCAGATTGGGTTGCACTCTCAACCCTGTCTCTCTCAATGAGAGACCATGATTCACAACAGGGTCTATCAGTGTTGCCCTTAAACCTGCAGTGTGTAGAATTTTGGGTTTTATTTCCTAGCAGATTTTGTAGAAAGTAATTATAATATCCATAAGTACATTTAAATTAGTGCATAATAGCTGAAAAAAATGTTTTGAATTATTTTTTCTTCCTAAAAAGGGGCTTGTTGGCTCGCGATGTGTTGTTGGGGGAGGGGGTGTGTTCCCCCCCCCCCCCCCCCCCCCCTTCTTTAAATATATTTTATTTCAAGTTATCGCTACCATTTCGGCTGATCACATTGACTCAGTAGTGTAAGAACTAGCGGCAAGCAGAAAAAGTACAATTTTGACAACAAGTGATGTCGAAACAGACGAAAATCAACACACGAGGAATGGCTACTGCTGCAACTGCTAGCCAAAAAGTGGATTCGCCATTACTTTTCCTCTTCGGAGGAGCAGGTGAAGAGGAGCCCTCCCCGACGGTGAACACCGCAGCTCTGATCCGCGAGGTAACTCAAAACTTCGGCGACATGATGGAAGAAAAACTTTCCAAATTCACGGAGACTTTGGAAAAAATATCCACTACGCTGGAAAGCCAATCAAAACGCATCACCGAGGCCGAGCAGAGAGTGTCGGATGTGGAGGATACAGTAACCGGTCTACAGGGGAGGCTCGCTGAAGCAGAGAAGAAAATTAAGCTCATGGCCGATGGCAGGGATGATATGGAGAACCGCAGCAGGCGGGATAACATTCGTGTTCTCAATCTGAAAGAAAGCACCGAGGGAAAAAACCCCATTCACTTCTTTGAAGATTGGCTGCCTACCGTGCTTGGCTTGGAAGCGACTCCCGGCGTTAAAAGCCGCATCAAAATTGACCGGGCGCACCGGAGCTTGGGGCCGCGGGGTGTGCGTCCCGCCCGGTGATTATTAAACTGCACAACTCCAGGGATAAACCGAGGATAATGGCTGCACTGAGAGCGACGCCTAATCTGGAACATGACGGGCAGCGGATCTTCATTCATCAGGATTTATCGTCTGCGGTTCGGGAGAGAAGACGAGCCTTCAACGGTGTGTGTCAGGCTCTGATCGAGAGAGGCATCCGCTTCAACATGCGCTTCCCGGCTACACTGGCTGTGAACCACAACGGCAAAGAACACAAGTTTGAATCACGAAGAGATGCAGAAAACTTTCTCAACACGCTGGAAAAGTAAAGCCGGACAGGAGACGCCCTTAAGTATGACTTTTTTCATGCTTGATCTGGGAGACTACATGGACACATATCATTAAGGTCTACGTAAGTTTTGTTTTGTTTTCGTTTTTATTATTATTATTATAACAGCAGCTATTGTAATTTGAGAGGACACTTCCACATACTACTTTAAAGGCACAAATGGTGACATGGCTTTACTATGTGCAATTATAATACGTTCAAGGTTTGCGTGGTTATTATTAAGTGATCTCATTATGCTCACTCTTGTAGGTTAACATTTAAGGAGGGGCTCTCTCTGTTCATTATTAACATAATTTGATACCTTATATTGATATGTGGCCGGAATAACAATAGGCATGTCACAAACTTTTTGTTGTGGGGGCGGGGGTGGGATATGGAGCTTTTTTTATTTTGCTCCAGAAGTGGAAACTGATTGTAGCAGCATGTGCTCCTATAGTACTACCCAGTGGGTAGCTTTTTGTTTTTGTTTTTGTTCTGTTTTGTGTGTTCATATTTCTCATACTCTGGTATCTTCTTCATGTTTACATTATTATCTGAGTATGAAGAAGGTTCTTGTTGTTTGTGTTCATACCAGCACAGGTCACTCATTTCATGCACCATATAACTCTGTACTGTGCTATGCTCATGGTAAGGGGTCATTTTCATTTAGATATGGATCACTTTTATTTGTTTTATGTTCAATCATATAGTTAATGAGTAGCACGAAAATCATAACGTTAAATGTCAAAGGAATCAACCATGTTGTTAAGAGACGCAAATTGCTTTCCATGCTTAAGAAAGACAGAGTACAGGTGGCATTATTACAAGAGACGCATCTTACAGATATTGAACATTTAAAATTAAAGCGGGACTGGGTGGGTCAAATTTATTACTCTTCTTTCAATTCAAGAAGCAGAGGGGCAGCAATACTTATCCACAAACGTCTTCCATTTACACTAGATAAAGTTGTTCGAGATACAGAAGGAAGGTTTGTTATAATCACTGGGTTTCTATATGGTGAACGGGTTCTTATAGGAAGTGTCTATGCACCAAATACTTTTGATAGCTCATTTTATTCAAAGTTACTGGCTGATATTTCTTCCATATCCCCACCTTATGTAATACTTGGAGGTGATTTTAACTGTGGTCTGGTGCCTGAGATGGATTATGGCCCACCTAAAATCGGACCTCCATCTAAAATGGCAAAAGCTACGATAGAGCTCTGCTCTGATATTGGCCTTTTTGATGCATGGAGAATCACTAATCCACGAGGAAAAGATTTCACTTTTTTTTCTCGTCCCCACCATTCTTTTTCTAGAATTGATTATATCTTTGTTTCTAGACCACTACTAGATAGAACCGGAGCTTGCTCCATTAACACATGTGTTCTCTCGGACCACTCATCAGTCTCTATTGAAGTAATGCCACCTTACCATGACCCTTTTTCTAGACACTGGCGTCTGTATCCGTCTCTTCTTAGCAACCCTGCATTTGTGACTTATTTAGAAAATCAATGGGAACTGTTTATTTCCACAAATGACTCGCCTGAGGTTTCTGCGTCTACTCTATGGGAAACAGGCAAGGCATTTCTTAGAGGGTCCATCATTTCTTACACGGCCGCAAAAAGAAAGACTACATTAGTGAAACAGCTAGAGCTTGAGCGAGATATTGTTAGCTTAGACAGAGAATTTAAAGCTTCTTCCTCCACATCTGTGTTAAAGAAATTAGAAGCAGCCAGATCTGCTTTAGATCAACTTCTAACTCAAAAAGCAGAATCAGCAATATTTTATGCCAGGCATAGACTGTTTGAATCCGGTAACAAACCTGGCCGGCTACTTGCTAGACTAGCCCAGGGCAAAGCAGGGTTCTATGCAATACCCTCGCTCAAAGACAGGAGGGGTGAACAACACTTTGAAACCAAAATGATCAGTAAAATAATGAAAGAGTTCTACCTAAATTTATACTCATCTGAGTGTCAAAATACGTCAGTTCCAAGGAAAAGTTTTTTTGATAATATTAAACTCCCTTCATTATCTGAGGAAAGCAGAACAGATATGTGCAGGCCGATTACGGCCCAAGAGGTCCTGGATACAATTAAATCCTTACAAAGCGGGAAGGCTCCAGGTCCTGACGGCTTTGGTCCCGAGTTTTATAAAAAGATGGCAAAATTTGTGGTGGGTCCTTTAACTAACATGTTTATGGAGTCTTTTGACGGGGGCTCACTTCCACCAACTTTAAATCTCGCCCATATATCCCTCATTTTAAAGAAAGATAAACCCCCTGATCTTTGTGCATCTTATAGACTAATAAGCTTGCTCGGGGTTGACTGTAAAATTTTATCCAAGCTTCTGGCTAGGAGGTTGGAAGAGGTGTTGCCCATCCTGGTGAAGCAGGACCAGACAGGATTTATCAAGGGTAGATACTCTCACTCCAATGTCCGACGGCTCCTAAATGTTATTCAATTCGCACAAAATACAAAAAACAAGGTTCTTGCAGTATCACTGGATGCTGAAAAAGCGTTCGACCGGGTGGAGTGGGAGTATCTTTTCGATGTTCTTAACAGGTTTGGTTTGGGTGCAGGCTTTGTTGAGTGGGTCAAAGTATTATACAAATCTCCGGCTGCGAGGGTCCTTGTGAATGGTTCAGTGTCTGACGCTTTCCCCTTGTGCAGGGGTACGCGTCAGGGCTGCCCCCTTTCGCCTTTATTATTTGCACTCGCCCTCGAGCCTCTTGCAGAAGTTATAAGGACCCACCAGGGGCTTTCTGGTGTCAAGTTAGGAGACATTGAATACAGGATATCACTCTACGCTGACGATATATTATTGTTTATTACAAACCCTGAGAACTCCATCCCTACCTTGATATCAATCATTAATCAATTTGGCCAGATATCGGGGTATAAAGTTAACTACAACAAGTCAGAGGCCTTACCATTAGGTGGCCCTGGGCCCTGGGCGGCCCCTGTCAATTTCCCTTTCAGGTGGTCGGTCTCAGGTTTTACTTACCTGGGCATCAAAGTATCAGCAGATATTAAGGAGCTGTACAAACTAAATTTCAAAGTAACCTTGACAAAAATTAAAAGTGACCTTGACAGGTGGTTTGATCTCCCATTGTCCTGGATGGGTAGAATAAGCTTAATTAAGATGAATGTACTTCCCAGGATATTGTACCCTATGCAGATGCTGCCATTAAAGATCAATAGGAAAGTAATTTTGGATATTGAACGATTGCTGTCTAAATTCATATGGCACGGAAAGAAAGCTAGAGTAAAGATGAAGATATTGCAATTACCAATAGACAGGGGGGGTCAGGCATTCCCTAATTTTCTATACTACAATTGGGCATGTCACGCCCGTATAATATCAGGTTGGCTTAGACATTTTCTACATCAAGGGGAGCGCCCCGTAGATGCTTGGTGCTGCACCCCTCTATCTATTTTTAGCCTTACCTC
>CM049401.1:33970071-33985071 GCA_026929865.2 Hyperoplus lanceolatus
GCGACTCATGCGAGGAAATTGAGACCTCCGCGAACGTTTGGAGACAGTTTAGAGACTCGTTTGCGAATCCAGTCTCCAACTTGTCGCAAACAGTCGCAGCCCAGTGAGATAGGGGCTTTAACCTGTCCAGCCCGGTGAGATAGGGGCTTTAACCTGTCCAGCCCGGTGAGATAGGGGCTTTAACCTGTCCAGCCCAGTGAGATAGGGGCTTTAACCTGTCCAGCCCAGTGAGATAGGGGCTTTAACCTGTCCAGCCCGGTGAGATAGGGGCTTTAGACGCCCTGACATTCTCATCCTTCTCTGACAGATTATTGTGCCAACATCCATCCGTCACACGGCATCCTCTGTGATGATGCCTCCGGGGCATTAACTGTGGTGGTTTGATACACACACTCAAACGTAGTTTTCTTCCATCAAAAAATTATTTTATTTTCGAACAAATGGTCTTCCAAAAATGAGAACAAAAGCTTTCAAAATAACAAATAAATTACAACCTAAACGAAAAAGCTGCTGGCGAAAACAAACATTTAACTTTGAGTGGTCAACATTATATTCAACCTAATAACAATAAAAAACCGTGTTCGTTTATTCGGATATATGGAAGAAAAAATATGACAGGAAAAAGTTTCAAAGTTCTCAAGAGCGATGTTTTTAATGAAGTGATATCACAGAACAGGTGATGCAAGCAATCTTGACAGGACAAAAAAGTGAAGTGAAAAAAGTGAAGTCCTCTCTCTACAGCAGAGTCTTTTATCATATCTTGACAATGTTTATTGATTGGTTGATCTCGTTGCCATGCGTTTTCTCTGACCAATCCTGACCTCGTCGTCTTTTAGTGAAAAGTGAAACTGTGCTCCTAACCTTGGCTATTTACTTCTTATCTATAATAATTGGGATGAGTCAGGTCTGTACCATCCACCAAACTTTCTTCTAAGGCCTGAGACTTTCCTCCTTTCTCCACTCCCTGCTCTGTACTGAAATGAGAACATTTAGGTCACGTTATGATTGTATTTTATTATTAGTTGAGTATATGAGAGTAATGTAATATTATGTGGTTGGCTATAATATCATACAAATTAGAGTTATTTTTCTAACAAACCACAGATCTTACTCCACGCTGTGACTTGGCTGGACTGCCAGGCTGCCATTCTCCTGTGCATTTAACAGGTGGCGCAAACCACGCCCCCCCTTGCCATCCAATCATTCAATTACCCAAAATAAACAGTCAACAATTAATTCACTAATTTAACTTAAAGGCCTACTTCACCGGTTTGAATATGAAGGTGTATTGAATTCTGAGATCCTATGTAGTATAAATGTGCAAAAAAAAATTAAAATCGGTTCATCCTAGCCTGAGAAAAGGCAGAAAGAGTGTTTTATGGTCTCACTGTCTAACCCTACATTTCTCTTTCTGTGATGTCACAGAAAGAGAAATATAGGGTTAAAAAAAAACGTACTTTGTAAACATTACTGTGATGTCACAGTAAAAGACATCACAGTAATATTTACAAAGTAACATTTATACTACATAGGATCTCAGAATTCAATACACCTTCATATTCAGACCGGTGAAGTAGGGCTTTAAGAATGGCTGTAACACCACCAGGCTTGTTAACAGCTGATGGATTCATTCATTTACTTGTACATTTTTCATCACCATTCCTTTCATCTTGAACTGAACTGAATGGCGTAGTCCTACCTGAGTTTCTAGTCACTGGCTAATGTTGAACTGCTGTTTTTGTGTGTGTGTGTGTGTGTGTGTGTGTGTGTGTGTGTGTGTGTGTGTGTGTGTCTGATGCATGAATGTGGATCTGGTGGGAAGATGACCTTTGACCTCACACACAATGAGCAGACGTGAAACATATACATCACCAATAAAAAAGAATATATGTTATCATTACGGAGCTGGGGGGGGGGGGGGGGGGGGGGGGGGGGGGGTGAGTGAGCCGACCTATCCAACAGGGAACCTGAGATCGTAACACTTCCACTAACAGTGGACTCCAAAACTAACAGGGGACATTTTTCAAGTCCCCTCTTGGACATGCTTTAAATCATCTTAAAAACATGTATAATACCTTCTGGTAAATTTTCATAAATTTTGCCAACAGTGGACTTGGAAGTGTGTGAGTGTTAATTTCATATCTGGGACAGCCTCTGCCTGCCCTGGCCTGGCCCATTCACACACGTCGTTTAAACACTCCTCTATTGTCTGAATGGTCTCAGCCCCAGGGAGTCTTTCAGGCTGTGACGAGCTGTTGACAGGCTTACTGAAGACACCAGTCTCTTGAACATAGATTTGTATTTTGCTTTTGAAACTAAATATATATGTTGAGTTGAAGTGTTAATAAAAGTTTTAAAAAGGACCAAAGATAGATATAAACAAACATGGGAAAAAAGATCAGCAGTAAGATCCTTTATTTTCTTGCCAATGTGATTCTCTGTCTACTCTCCACTGTCAGACTACTCATGTGTGGCAGATTAAAAGAGAAAGGTATGTTCTTTGTATTTTAATTCATTGCAAAAAACAAATTGATCATCAGACTATTATTTATTATCAGAACATTTTATAGGTCAAGACCTTTAGAATAGTCCAGTCCCTCAAAATTCCCTTTACTACTAATCTTTATAAGAAGAGGTTTTTAATCAATTTGACAGTGTTCTTGTGTCTTCAATATACATTTATTTTGTTTATTCCACAATCACAGAGAAAGGTCCACACTTCCACTGTATCTAATGACTGGAGTCCACTGTTGGTTGGGATGGGACGACTTTCACACTCCATCGTGGATGAATTTAAAAGGAATAACCCAAACTGGATAATTCTTAAGGGGAAATAATAATGTCAATGTGGTCTAAAATGTCTTATGTGTGTCATACTAATTGACCCTACCTGCAGTACTACATTCTCCAAATGTAACGGAGAGTTAAGGAGATTGTCTCTGGACCATCTCAGACCTGGCTGAACAGGTACCCAAAGCCTGCAGTATGTGAAGACAGTTCAGCTGCCAATTTGGTTATCTGTCTACTCTCTCCTGTCAGACTATGTGTGACCAGTTAAAAGAGAAAGATACGTTATTTGTATTCTAATTAATTGCAAAAACAGATTGATCATCAGACTATCATTTTACAATCAGAACATTTTAGAGGCCTAGACCTTTAGAGTAATTCAGTCCCTCAAGATTCCCTTTAATAATCTTTATAAGAAGAGGTTTTCAATCAATTTGACAGTGTACTCGTGTCTTCAATCTATATTTATTTTGTTTATTTCACAATCACAGAGAAAGGTCCACACTTCCACTGTATCTAATGACTGGAGTCCACTGTTGGTAGGGATGGTGCGACTTTCACACTCCATCGTGGATGAATTTAAAAGGAATAACCCAAACTGGATAATTCTTAAGGGAAAATAATAATGTCAATGTGGTCTAACATGTCTTATGTGTGTCATACTAATTGACCCTACCTGCAGTACTACATTCTCCAAATGTAATGGAGAGTTAAGGAGATTGTCTCTGGACCATCTCAGACCTGGCTGAACAGGTACCCAAAGCCTGCAGTATGTGAAGACAGTTCAGCTGCCAATTTGGTTATCTGTCTACTCTCTCCTGTCAGACTATGTGTGACAAGTTAAAAGAGAAAGATATGTTCTTTGTATTCTAATTAATTGCAAAAACAGATTGATCATCAGACTATCATTTTACAATCAGAACATTTTAGAGGCCTAGACCTTTAGAGTAATTCAGTCCCTCAAGATTCCCTTTAATAATCTTTATAAGAAGAGGTTTTCAATCAATTTGACAGTGTACTTGTGTCTTCAATCTATATTTATTTTGTTTATTTCACAATCACAGAGAAAGGTCCACACTTCTACTATATCTAATGACTGGAGTCCACTGTTGGTGGGAATGATGCGACTTTCACACTCCATCGTGGATGCCTGCAGTATGTGAAGACAGTTCAGCTGCCAATTTGGTTCTCTGTCTACTTAGTCCAGGCAAAATAGCGTTTTTTCGACAGACAAATTGTAAAATAATTTTTTTCAGCTCAGATAATTTCTATGAGGTGTCCAGAACAACATACTAAAAGTCCTAAGAAATCCTAGTTGAGGAAATATGTTTAATTCTCATCAATCCGAGATGTGTGCCAATAAGGCGAGACACCAATAAATCCCAATAGGGCTAATTTTTTCCTTTAGTCCTATCAAAATGAAACTTTACACAATGAAAGTATTCATGATAATTAATTTTTTTGTATTACAAGTTTATTTGAAAATTAATTGTAATATGCAAATGAGCTATACACTAATCTTACACGCCCAAAATAAACCCAAATAGGCTTAATTTTTTCTTTTACTCCTACCACAATAAAACTTTACATAGTAAATGTATACTAGAAAAGTCACTTTTTTTGTATTACAAGTTGCTTTTTAAATGCATTTTGCTTTTTAAATGCACATGAGCTCCACACTTATTGAATATCCAATCATCCTACTGCCAATGGGTGATGGCGATGCTGCTTTTAGACTGGCCTCTAACCTGAAAAACAGCCTGGCTTACCTGCCAGGGGTATAACAGGTGCCTCTCATGAATTAGATTAACCCCTCCCCTAGCTAGTGTAATTTTTTACTTTTTTCAGTGCCATTCCCTTTCCTATGCCAAATAGACGAGACTGAAATGGCATGGATAGAGGAGATTGTCACACACCTTGGGACCAAGTAACTCCTTTGTCTACTTTATGCACCATACAGTGCTGCTTGAAAGTATGTGAACCCCTTGAGCCTTTATGAATTTTATTTATTTTGTATATGAAATAACAGATTTTTGTTTATCAATTAAACATTTTTCTTTTCCAGAAATCAATTGTTAAAACAGATTTAAAAAAATGATTTGCCAACTTTTGTATGTGAAAAAGTTTGTGAACCCTGAGCTGCATTGCTTAACAATTTAACCAATGCAGCTCAGGGTTATGTTTACCTGCTCAATACCAGGTAAACATAATCAGGTGGGCCAAATTGAGTGATGAAATGGACCAATGTAATAAAGAAATTGGGTGGCACTAGATAAAACAGAGATCAAACCAGGTCAGTGTAGGCCCACCAAAGTGAACCCATACAGATCAGACTTGCCAAAAGGGAAAGACAATCTCAGAGGATCTCAGGAAGAGAGATGTGATGTTGCACATTTGTCTGGGGACAGCTATCAATTAATTTATTTGGTTCTTGTGCAATAAACAGCTTGTGTGCATTAAGATCAGCATGATGCAACAAGAGTACTAGCTAGTCTGTGTCATCACCTACTGAGACTGTGTTTTTTGTTCTGGCAGAGGCAATGGCAGTTTGGACAATGAGCACATCTGCATCGTGCCTTGCGTAGTTTGTGATACACCATTTTTTGTCTTACAAGTTTCTTTGAAAATGAATTTTAATATGCAAATGAGCTATACACTTATCAAATATAGGCTACCCAAAATATATCCGCATAGGCTTAATTTGAACCTTTACTCCTACCACATTAAAACTTTACACAATGAAAGTCTACATGAAAAGTAAAACATTTGTATTAGAAGTTAAAATATAATGGTCAAGGCTTTCCAGAAGGGGTTGGTCGAACGTCAGAACAGGGGTCACATCACACTGCAGAGCTTGAGTTGCCAAACACCTCAATGTTGAGTATATGCAGGATTCATCACTGGGATCAAGATCAATCATTGGAAGAAATGTTACTGAAGCTCTCCCAGGGTGTTCATCTAGAAGATGCAGGATCTGCATCATACCAGACCATGATGGCCTTTGAGAGTGAAGGAGTAGGGATGTCTTCCACAAAACATCCAGCTGTGATGTTTTGTTATCTGCTGGCAACAGAGCCAGTGGCTGATACACAACAGGTTCACGTATAGGAGGAATCATAAAGTACTGAATGTGTATGCGACCAACCGCAGCAATATCTGCAGCAGTCACTTGGATCTTTAAAGGAAAAAATTAAGCCTATGCGGATATATTTTGGGTAGCCTATATTTGATTAGTGTATAGCTAATTTGCATATTAAAATATATTTTCAAAGATAAAAATGGAATATCACAAACCATGTAAAGCACAATGCAGATGTGCTCATTGTCCAAATTGCCATTACCTCTGCCAGAACAAAAGACACAGTCTCAGTAGGTGATGACACAGACTTGTTAGAACTCTTGTTGCATCATGCTGATCTGAATGCACACGAGCTGTTTATGGCACAAGAACCAAAGAAAGCAACAAAAACAAGACGGATATGGTGCATAAAATAGACAAAGGAGTTACTTGGTCCCAAGGTGTGTGACATGAAAGTTTAACTTTTTTAGTGGATTTTCATTGCTTACAAAAAGCTTTCAAAGAAGAGTTGCATGTTTTTAATTTGGTCACAAACTCTGCTTTCCAATACAATTTTAATTAAATGTAGTTAAGCCAACATTTACGTTTGGATTGGATGCAACCTATTATTTTAGATTTCTTAAAGTTTAATACGTTGTTAAGTGACTTTTTCTGAGTCAATTGTATTAAAGGATTTGATTTCCAACTAAAGTGAAATGTTGATTGTACTCAACCTATTTTAAATTTAATTTGTATTTAAGTATCTTCTCCAACACAGCAGAAGGAGAATAACATATCACAGTCACTGTGAATCTTGGCTATTGAAGTTAGCTGTTGTTGTTGACTGCCTAACGACCGTCGTTAGACACAGGTACCCATCCCCCACGCTGCATATGATCAGAGAGTGACACAGACAGAAACTCCCCTTGCCTGCTCTGAGTCACTCAGGCCAAATCCCTTGAGCCTCAAGCCCCACATGTTAAAATGGCACTTTGCCTTTACCTTTGCGATGCAATTTCTATTACATATAAAGGGGCTTGTTTGGCATGGAAAACAAGTGTTAACTTTACCAAAGCAAATACGATAAAAAAAGCCTAAATGAATTCTAGTTTAAAAAAAATAAAATAAATACAAGTACTTACCGGAGAATATATACAAAAAAATGCACAATCTTTATTGTTGGCTTGTGAATTTATTTTTTTACATTAACTGCAGGCTATGCTTCCCTGCTTAGGCTCTTTAGAGATTGACTGCCTGATGAGAACGTGTTGCAGGATATTGCCTTAGCGAGTGGATTGCACTTAATCGTCAAGTAATCCATTCTAAATCTAAAGATACCTGTCACAAGTTTCTGATATTTTGGTCACAGACTAGACGTTTTTACAGAGACAGGGGATCTCATATTTGCAAGACCACAACTGGATTACTTTCATTCCTTTATTTCACATACTATTCCGGGCCTATAAAATTATTTCAGGTAAATGAAAAAGGTATTATGGAATTTATCGGGACAGGGCGGGCTATAATATGTACCACTTAAAAAAATAAATAAAAACAAGTATAGATGCCTTAACCACCTACGCCTACATGCCATGCCTGGTCACATTATAAACTGCAAACAGTATCTTAATTAAAGAGAAACCTTTTGAAGTCATACTGTAGAGCCGAGCGGGGGGTATTATGCCAGACTTGTGAGGAAATGCGTTGAAGAAGGAGTTTCCCTCCTTTTTAAGGTCACTGCGCTACTGCAGGTAATTTCCTTATCCAAAGTCTGCAAATATGGTGACTTGCAGAAAGTGTTAATGAAGGGTGCAAAAAGAGCCCTTAGTGGACTTTGATTTGACAGTGGGACAGCCCTCACTTCTCAGAGAAAGCGCTCACCACAATTAAACTGAAATGTTAGGATGTGTGGAGCACATTGATGCTAGTCATTAAAAACTCTTCCTAAAAAGCTATTTCTAAGCAATAAAGTTGCATTGCTTAAAACAATTTGCCCATGGTATTACACATACATTGTATGAAATGTGCATAGATCACAGATCCAACTGGCCACACTCAAAATCATGAAGTCGTCATTCTCACACACAAAAAATATTTGGTCTGGTTTCTTGACACTACACTGTTCTATAGAACCTTACCTTCAATATAATCAACTAGAAATGAAAACAACAAATTACACATGCCACCCCCCCTCCTCACTATGCAGTTTCAGTGGAGAGGGATTTGTTTATATTCACAGAGTAAGTTTACTTAACACATTTTCTCTACATGCGATTCTTAGTTTTGAATGATTAGATCATCATAAATCAAAACTAAACTATATTTAGAGGAACGTGGAACCAAACATTGAGACTAGAGTATGTTTGTAAACCAAACTATGGGCCCTGCTGCTGTAAAAAACAAAATGAAACAGTAACTTTTCAGGAAGATTACTAACTTCAAACACTGTTCCAGGGATAACATTTTCCTGCGAAGAACATTTTTTATTCAGTTATGAGAATATACCTGAGAAAATGTTTCACTTCTCTGACACACACAAATTTATACACACTGCAGCTTTAATCTGACCACAGACATAATTTAAAGATGTATTGTATTAAAGATAATTTGGTGGAACAGCCTTTCACTGTTAGGTTTATGATTTCTAATTTAAGGATAAACATTACATCCTTAAGCCGGATAGAAATAGTTGGGGTTTTACTGTAGGAGATTTCTACATAAGTAAAATATGACGTCTTGCCAGAGGGGAAGTGAAAGTTAGTATTTCTGTTTGCAAAGAGTAAATGTGGTGTTGTTCTGATGGTGACAAAAATATATCAATGAAGGGCTCCATCTTCATTTAGTCTTCAAGAACCTTTGTCAAAATCATAAAAAGTCAGTCCAGAATTGATGTAGTCTGGGACAATAAAAAACCTCTCACCCTCCTGTCCCCACATTCCTGTACATACCTGCCAAACCATGCCCTTGGCAGCAGCCCTTCAACCTCCTCCCCTGCCCTGCATTGTCTCTATTCAAAGTAGGCACTTCACACCTTTTCACAGCAACACTGACTCCTGGCAGTGAGTTGAACTGTTATGAGACTGCATTGCTGTGTCTCTACCAGAGGCTGCATACATCTCCTTGCTAAAATAAATATAGTAGATTCCTTAAACATGGTATTGTAACAGCTGTATACACTAACATGTTTAAGCTAAACTTACTTGGATATCTGGTTCATTTAGTGACTTTATTTTAAGCCTACAGTAGCTCCCTAAAATATCCAGCCATTTAGGAAACAATGTATTTAACAACATAATGAATTAATGGATCCTAACAAGGAAAGCATGTACAAATATGGAATTGACCTTATTTGCACAGCCTTATCGCATCATTGATCTGTCAGATGTACCCCAAGTTCGCGCTCCCAAGCGTTTTTAGTTTTGACAGAAAACTGAGAACATTAACTGTAAATGGAGAACAAATATGTCACTGTCCATAATGATAGTATTGAAGGCAGGGAATTATATATTTATATCTTATGTACTAATGTCACAGGCTGTCACAGAATGACCAGCATATTGAAACACCCCTCACACATTGAGTAACTCACTTCTCAGAGGCAGCCCTCTCCACAATTTTACCCTCAACTTGGTCATTTCAATTATACAATGTAGAGGACATTTTTAAGTCTTGAACTGAAAACCCATTAAAAACGTGAAACTTGCACAGGAAAAAGTGATTGCGGATTGATAAAACAGTGATAAATTGTGGGGTTTTGAAACTCAGGCCATGCTATTTGGCGAGAAGAAAAATTCAGATCAACTGTCCCTAATAACTTTACATTCAAGGATCAGTGAATATATTGGAAAAAAAAACATTTACCAAATGTAAAATGTCTGATCAAACACAAAACAAATACTGAATATCAGACCAATTTAGACCCATGTTTAATGTTTTCACAGTATTGTCATACAATCTATAATACAAGATATCTTTTCAAAAATGTTTTTCATAATACATTTATGGTACAGTAGTTTGAGATTAAATTGTTTCAACTGGAGTATATATCATGGTGGTCTTGGTGTGAGATTTAAATCCAGCATCAACCTGACATGAATGAATGACCCATGTCACAGTCACTCTGAGTTCAACATAACATCTTGGCTATTGAAGTTAGCTGTTGTTGTTGAGGGACTAACGACCATCGTCAGACACAGGTACCCATCCCCCACACTGCATACGATCAGAGAGTGACACAGGCTGTCACAGATAGAAACAGCACTCGCCTGCTCTGATTTACTCAGGCACAATCCCTAAAGCCTCAAGCCCCAAATGTTAAAATGGCACTTTTTTCTTTACCTTTGCAATGCAATTTCTATTACATTTAAAGGGGCTTGTTTGGCTTGGAAAACAAGTGTTAACTTTACCAAAGCAATAGTAAGGAAATAAGATAAAAAGCCTAAATGAATTCTAGTTAACAAAAATGAATAAATAAAAGTACTTACCAGATAATATATTAAAAAATATGCATAAACTTCATAGTTGGCTTGTGACTTTATTTTTTACATTAACTGTAGGCTATTCTTCCCTGCCGAGGCTCTTTAGAGATTGACTGCCTGATGTGAACGTGTTGCAGGCTCTTGCCTTAGTGAGTGGAGGGCAGGTAAATATCAAGAAATACATTTATTTATTTTCAAAACTGCATCACAAAGCAAAAGTCTGACACCGTCTCACATCTCAAGACAACCTGTCACAAGTCTCTGATATTTTACTCACAGACTAGAAGTTTTTACAGAGATAGGGGATCTCATATTTGTAAGACCACATCTTGATTCCTTTTAAGATCATGATAATATCACTTACTGCAAACAGGATCTTTATTAAAGGGAAACCTTTTAAAGTGATACTGTAGAGTAGGGCTGGGCAATCATTTGAATACAATTATTAATTGCGATAAAACTCACGTTGATTATGACGATAAGCTTTTGACATAAATACTTTTTATGTATGGTTGTGTATCTCTACAAGATTTAAGAGGTTTGCTGCAGCCCTGCCAAAGGAATTTAATCTGATAGAAGTCAGAGCTTTTTTTGTAATTGAAATTATGTTCTATAGGTTACAAGGCAAGCTATCTTATATTGTTAGGCAAAGTTAAAACATGTTTGTGAAGTTAAATGTTTATATTAAAATGTGATTAAATTTTATCATCACAAATCAAAACAATATTATTTTGAGGAACCTGGAACCAACTAGAATATGTTTGTAAAACAAACTGTGGGCCCTGCTGCTGTAAACAACAGTGAAACAGGGATCACATTTTTCTGTGAGGAAAGTTTGTTTATTCAGTTATGAGAATATACCTTAGAAAATGTTCACTTCTCTGACACACAAATGTATACACATCAGCTTATTTCTGACTTCTGACCACAGACATAATTTAAAGATCTATTCCCCTTTTTGCGAGACTTTTTTAGAACAGCCTTTCACTGTTCAGATGGGGTCCCAAATAAAGCAATGAAGGGGCCCATCTTTATTTGGGCTCCAAGACTGTGGCTTAGTGGGTAGCATGTTAGTCTCGCAACTACAGGGTAAGTGGTTCGATCCCCTGTCCCGCTACATATCGGTGCAATTCTTAAATTCCTCTAAGTTAGCCTGCTGTGTGTCGACTGGTTCTCACTTAAATTGTTGTTGAAAAATGGGACTTACCAGAATAAAGACTATGCTATTGATGAATAAAAAGCCTTTAATCAAGTATTTTTGTAAAAATGTTAATAGTGAATTATTAGTATAGTTTAAATTAACAAAACCCCTTTACTAAACAATATTTTAGTATAAATGAAGTATAGGTTCAAAAGTATACTTAAATAGTTTACTTAGGTACAAAATAAGTTGTACTATTTTGGTATGCAAATGAGGTAAGAAATACATTTAAATTATGCTGAAGCACTGCTTAAGTTCAACTTAAGTTCAACTTAAGTTGTTTAAATTTAACACAACTTAATGTATATTGCTCATAAACACACTTCAAATATATTGAGTTTACTTTAAAAAAATCTACTTAAGTATTCCTTTTTTTCACTTGGGGGTTCAATCACTTAAAATAAATACAATTGTTTGGTTGCATCAACATTTTAAATATCAACAGTAGAACTCCCGGCTATGTTTAATATTGAAATTAAGAGCCTTTCCACATGCACAACGTAAAGAGAACATAAGGGATATTGACTATACAGATGTGTAGCCTTAAAAAAAACACTTATCAGGGGGTTTTATTTTGAAGAAATGGTTCAATGTGCATACATATTGGACTCTGGAGCAATGGAAACAGGTTGTGTGGTCTGATGAGACCACACTGACCCTGTTCTAGAGTGATGAATGCATCAGGGTAAGAAGAGAGGTGGATGAAGTGATGATCCCATCATGCCTAGTGCCTACTGTACAAGCCTGTGTGGCAGTGTACAGTATGATCTGGGGTTATAGTTTTTCACATGTCGGTCCAGTTGTGCTCACTGTCATTTAGCAATCAGAAAAAACTGTAAAAAAATAGGTTTATTAAAACACTTTAAACTCTACAAATCATGTTCAAATGATTTGGTGTGTTATAACTATTCTCAAATGCAGTTAAGATTATTTTCATAGGCATTATTGATCTGGCAAAGTATTTTCCATCCATGATGGAGTGTGAATATCATTCCATCCTAACCAACAGGGAACTTGTGTCAATTAGTGCCAACCAAAGGAGGACTCATGTCGTTTCAAACAGGAGAAGTGAGGACCTTTTTCTGTATTGGGGCAGCTGACCTGTCTGGAGAAGCTTTTGGTATCTGTTCAGCAGGCATGAGTTGGTCTAGAGACAATCTTCTTAACTCTTCTACATTTCGTCAATTACATGCATACGACATTTAAAGGTGAAGTTAGCAATATATATATATAGGTTAGCTGTATAGATAAAGGCTCATCTCCTTAGACTCCAGAATGTTATGGTTCACTGTGTTGAACTCTGAACCAAAACATTGGTACGCCTGGTGCCCGAGCCGGGGAGGTGTTAGGGTTAGGGTGATTTGTGATGGAAGTTCTTCCATCACAAATTGTCCATTAGTAGGGTGTAAAATGTTTTTACCTTTGCTGCGCCAACTGCAACAACCACAACATTGTAAACCCACCACAGTGTAAGCCATATGTTTAAAAATGTGTACAAAATGCTATGTTGCATATTCACTAAGAGGTGAGGAGGGAATCATCACAGTATAGCCACTACAAAAAACTACACTACACCTCTAATGTATTCCAAAGTGTGTATTACATATTGTTAAAAATCACAGCAACCAGCAAAAGATACTTGCTGTCAGCAGACCAAATCTATATTAAAACATGTTAATCTCTACAAATCATGTTCAAATTATATGTTGTGTTATAACTATTCTCAAATTCAGTTGAGATTATTTTCATAGGTATTAATGATCTGCCAAAATCTTTTTCATCCATGATGGAGTGTGAATATCATTCCATCCTAACCAACAGGGAACTTGTGTCAATTAGTGCCAACTAAACGGGGACTCCTGTCATTCCATACAATTTAGGACTTTAGGGTCAATATGTATAACAAACAGACATTTAAGACTACATTTATATTATATTTCCCTTAAGAATGATCCAGTTTGCATAATTAAAATGCATATTTTTACCATTTTAAAAGTAATAGCAGTGTTTGATTTATTCCATAATGTGCATTACATATTATTAAAAATCACAGCAAACAGCAACAGATACTTGCTCTCACCAGACCAGTCATCCAATGCCCTCTGTTCTTCTAGTCAGCACCGCTAAATACTTTTTATAATAGACAATTAAGATTTCACTAGAAATTCAAGTTCATTCAAGTCACTCACATTATTCAAACTGTAATGAGTAAACGTTTGTAATTTGTTTATTGGTGTTTGATGCTGGTGTTTTTACTCTGTGTGTTCTGATAGACAGTGTGTGTTTGTGTTTTGAGATGTGTGTGAATAGTGTGTTGCTTGGAATGGGTTTTGCAGGTGTTGTGAACTGTTCAGCTCAGGTGACTATTGGTAAAGCAGACTGTAGTTAGAGTGTTGCACATGTCGCTCCGCTTGTGCCCACTGTCGTTTATCTATCGTAAAAAAATCTTGAAAAAAAATATATGTATTAAAACATTTTTAAACTCTACAATCATTTTCAAATTATATGTTATGTTATAACTATTCTCAAATGCAGTTAAGATTATTTTCATAGGCATTATTGATCTGGCTAGGTCTTTTTCATCCATGATGGAGTGTGAATATCATTCCATCCTAACCAACAGGGAACTTGTGTCAATTAGTACCAACTAAAAGAGGACTCATGTCGTTTCAAACAGTAGATGTGAGGACCTTTTTCTATATTAGGGAAGCTGACCTGTCTGGAGAAGCTTTTGGTAGCTGTTCAGCAGGCATGAGTTTGGTCTAGAGAGAATCTCCTTAACTCTCTTCTACATTTGGTCAATGTAGTACTGCAGGTAGGGTCAATTAGTATGACTTACATAATATATTTAAAAGGTGAAGTGAGCAATGTATATATATATATATATATATATATATATATATATATATATATATATATAACACACACATGTTAAATGGCTCTATTTTTATACAGTGATCACTTATATAGTGTGCTAGTTTCATAACTCCAATCTCTCAGTCACCCACTCTGCATGTAATCGGCAAATCAACTTTTTTTACTTGCTACTTGCTGTCAGCAGACCAGTCAAGAAATGTTCCAGCACACTGTTCATCCAGTCAGCACCGCTAAATATGTTTTATAATAGAAAATTAAGAGTTTACTTGAAAGTCCCCTCTTGTATTGTGAAGACTGACAGAAGAAAAAGTAATATGCAATTATGGATAATGCTGCAGTAGCAAATTATAACCGCAAAATAAACTGTAGTGGTTTAATAAATCTTTAGAATGTAACATTGTGAACACATTCCTTTAAATAAAGATAAGGCTTGGATAAGGAAAATGTTGTTGCTATGTCCCTGATATTAGTGCATCCAACAAGTTACTTCTTATTTGATATTTATTTGCAACATGTGGCCATGATTATATTCATAGTATTTGTAACATATGTTTAGTTAGTGTTAAAGTTAAAGGTATATAATCTATCTTAAAAAGAAA
>CM049401.1:33992571-33995071 GCA_026929865.2 Hyperoplus lanceolatus
TGGCCTCAACACACACACACACACTCTCTCTCTCACACACACACACTCTCTCTCTCACACTCACACACACATACACACTCTCTCTCACACTCACACTCTCTCTCTCTCACACTCACACACACTCTCTCTCTCACACTCACACTCTCTCACACTCACACACACACACTCTCTCTCACTCACACACACAGACAAAGAAACACACCCAGACAGACACACATACGTTTGCATGGCTATAGTAATGAGGAGACTCATTGACATAATGCATTCTCTCTAAATTAACACACACACACACAGACACACACAGACACACACACACACACACACAGACACACTCACACACACACACACACAGACTCAGACACACAGACTCAATCACACACACACACCAAAAACACACACACCTTTGTCTGGCTATTGTTGTGAGGACACTCATTGGCATAATGCATTCTCAGTCATACTACATGGTTGATTCAAAAATCAACTATCTATCCATCTATCTATCTATCTATCTATCTATCTATCTATCTATCTATCTATCTATCTATCTATCTATCTATCCATCTATCCCTGTGTTCCAGTCCCCATCCTTCCCTGCTATTTACTATGGTAGAAAAAGATTTAGGATGTTCTAATACATGATGTCAGATTCAGCATGCTGAAAAATACCCAGATGTCCTACTACATCCGGTGGTGATTTTTTATTGTTGAAACCAGCAGCTTTATGGAGGTTCTGACCCACAATCCACTGCAGCAGAAGTTACATCACATGGACTGAGCCTCCCAGTGAAAACAACCAGCGATGAGACGGATATAAAAGCAAGAGGCAAGTTCAAGGAGCCATGTTAGGATGAAATAAATAAGTAAAAAGGGGCACTGTGTAATATGACATCACCAAGAAAGTTCTAGAAAGCAACGCTCCCTGGGTAACCCCACCCCTTTAGAATAATAACAGAAGCTACAGTTGCCTTCAAGGACAAGAACAATTCTAAATTCTAAACAATGCACCTGATGACATTCCAACCAACATGGATTCCTCCATAAGACTTGCCTGCTCAATCTAGACCAGGGGTCTCCAAACTTTTTCCTCTGAGGGCCACATAAAGAAAAATCTCTGAAGGGCCGGGCGCAAAAATAACACATTTATCAGGACATGTAGCTGCTCTGATGTTTAGTTTCATAGTGTCTTCGTAAATTGTAATCCTTCTTCACGGCAACACTTTCCTTGCACATTAAACAGACACATTTCCCCTCTTGTTTATGTGCCAATGATACACCCAGTGTTTTCTGCCTTTGCGTCCAATGTCCAGCATGGTGAAAATAGTATCCAGCCGAGATCCCAACCCTCCAAGGGGGGTCCGGGGGTATGCCCCCCCCCGGGAGATTTTTTAAAGTTTTTAAAGTGAAATGCATGAATCTGGTGCACTTTGAGAGGGAAATTAAGAGGCTTAATCTGAAGAATTCTGTATGAAAAAAAAAAAAATGGAGACACTGTGTCAGATGAATTAGAAGCTATTGGAGAAGGACACATGGATTTTCCATAATAATATTAATTTAAAATAAAATATTATGCAGGGTCCTCTGGGATGGGCTTGTTGCTCATTTTCTTTTATGGGACATATTTCTCTGTAATGTAATGAGTGCATTTAAATTATTTAAAAATTAAAAGCGCCATATTACATTATATTTTTAAAATGTGCCACGGACCAATCAATCAGTGTTTGACACCCCTGCACTAGTGGGTTAACTAAGAAATGCAAAAAAAATTAAATAAAACATTTTTTTTCAAAGGGCTATATTACATTATATTTTTAAAATCGGCCGCGGCCGTAATTCTCCGCTCAGGAGGACAATTTAGATTATTGGCAGAGGTGATTTTACACCAATGAGGACATATTTATGAATGAGGATATTGATTTTAGCTAATAAATTACTTAAACTGTTAGTGCCCCTTTAAAGTATGTCCCAATCGGCGCATACTGCATGCTAACTAGATAGTGTGTATGATCAGCTGTAGTATGTAGAATAGATCAGATAAAGAGTATGAGATTATGAGGTATGAGACACTAATGTAAGTACACACACACACACACACACACACCACACACCACACACACACACACACACACACACACACACACACACACACACACACACACACACACACACACACACACACACACACACACACACACACACACACACACACACGGACTAAACTCAAAATTTCAGTTCATTTATTAAACACATTCCTATATAAAAGAAAAATTACACATTTTGTGAATTGCTGAATTTACAATAACAAACACATACATTCTTCTAACAGTTTCCTCTCATGGTTGTTTATTCACTGCGAACGCCGCCATTTTGGCTTCGTCTTCTTAGCAACCTTTTGGCTAGCATTAGCTTTAAGCGGTACAGTACGATTTTTATTTTATTTTTTTTTTTACAAAAGGCACCAAGTATAGCAGGACAGGCTAGCTAGCGTACAACATTTAATAAC
>CM049401.1:34002571-34022571 GCA_026929865.2 Hyperoplus lanceolatus
GAGCAGAGGGTCAGAGAGACAGAGAGCAGAGAGAGAGACAGACAGACAGACAGACAGACAGACAGAGAGAGAGCAGACAGACAGACAGAGAGACAGAGAGGGTCAGACAGACAGAGAGAGAGCAGACAGACAGACAGACAGAGAGGGCAGAGGGTCAGAGAGACAGCACGGAGCATAGCATTGAAAAGCATAACATGTGTCTACCTGTGTGTGTGTGTGTGTGTGATCTGGATGTAGGTCTCCTGGTTACAAGTGTGTGTGTGTGTGTGTGTGTGTGTCTCTCTCTCCCTCTGTGTGCGTTTGTGTGTACCTGTGTGTGTGTGTACCTGTGTGATCTGGATGTAGGTCTCCTGGTTGAACTGCGGGAACAGGAAGTTGTGTGTGTCGGTCTGCGCCTCCACCTGAGAGTAGAGCTTCAGCCAGGTCACGGGCGTCTCGGGGCAGAGGTTCCACTCCAGAGCCTGGGAGACACAACGCAGGGTTAATACAGTAACACAAACACACACAGGGTTAATACAGTAACACACACACACACACAGACACACACGACGACAGACAGACAGACACACACACACACAGCAGAGTTAGATACAGTGTCACACATACACACACAGAGGGTACAGACAGACAGACAGAGGGTAACAGAGGGTCGACACACAGCACGGGCATAGCACTGACAAACCATACACATGTCTACGGTGTGTGTGTGTGTGTGTGATCTGGATGTAGGTCTCCTGGTTCAGTGTGTGTGGGGTTGATACAGTCTCACTCTCTCCCTCATGCACGTTGGGGGTACCTGTGTGTGACATACCTGGATCTGGTGTTTCCAGTCAACAACACGGACACAGGAGGTGTGTAGTACAATAACACACAACACAGGGGTTAATACAATACATTACTACATGGTTATACACACACACTCCTGCAAGACCACAATGAGGGGTTAATACAATACACTACACACACACACACACACACACACACACACACACACACACAGGTTAATACAGTACCAGACACACACACACACACACACAGGTTAATACAGTACCAGACACACACACACACACAGGGGTTAATACAATACACACACACACACACACACACACACAGGGGTTAATACAATACTACACACTCCTGCAAGACCACACTGAGGTTAATACCATACCAGTAACACACACACACGTTTGGTTTCTTACCTTCAGTATGTGCAGTTCTGTTCGCTGGATGTCCCACGTGTCACAGGCTCCGTCTGTCACATAGGCAAACTCAAAGATCTTAGGAGGATAGATCTCCTATAGAGGGAGAGGGAGAGAGAGAGAGGGAGGGGAGAGAGAGAGAGAGAGGGAGGGAGAGAGAGAGAGGGAGGGAGAGAGAGAGAGAGGGAGAGAGAGAGAGGGAGGGAGAGAGAGAGGGAGGGAGAGAGAGAGAGGGAGAGAGAGAGAGGGAGGGAGAGAGAGAGGTAGAGGGAGAGAGGGAGAGAGAGGGAGAGGGGTAGAGAGAGAGGGAGGGAGAGAGGGAGGGAGAGAGAGAGAGGGAGAGAGAGAGAGAGGGAGAGAGAGAGGGAGAGAGAGAGAGGGACAGAGAGGGAGAGAGAGAGACAGAGAGAGGGGTAGAGAGAGGGGTAGAGAGAGAGAGAGACAGAGAGAGGGAGGGAGAGAGAGAGAGAGAGGGAGAGAGACAGACAGAAATCCCATTTAGACCGGAGAGTCTTTTTCAAGGGAGGCCTGTTCCCATTCCCACAGGCTAACACAATGGATTAATGGTGTCATTCAAAGCCTTAGCAATCTTATGATGAAATAAATAAGTAAAAGTACGTCCCGATTGTATGCCTACTGCATCCTAACTAGATTATTAGTATGCCTACTGCATCCTAACTAGATTATTAGTATGCCTACTGCATCCTAACTAGATTATTAGTATGCCTACTGTATTAGTATGCCTACTGCATCCTAACTAGATTATTAGTATGCCTACTGCATCCTAACTAGATTATTAGTATGCCTACTGCATCCTAACTAGATTATTAGTATGCCTACTGCATCCTAACTAGATTATTACTGCATCCTAACTAGATTATTAGTATGCCTACTGCATCCTAACTAGATTATTAGTATGCCTACTGCATCCTAACTAGATTATTACTGCATCCTAACTAGATTATTAGTATGCCTACTGCATCCTAACTAGATTATCTTTATGATCAGCTGTATTATGTAGAATAGAAAAAAGAAAGAGTATGAGATTTAGAAGGCAGTGTGTGTGTGTGTGTGTGTGTGTTGATATCTGTTAAGCGTGTGTGTATATGTCAAGTGTGTGTTTATATAGGTTGTGTGTGTGTGTATATCTGTTAAGTGTGTGTATGTATGTATATGTATGTTACGTGTGTGTATATATGTTAATGTGTGTGTGTGTGTGTGTGTGTGTGTGTGTGTATCTGTTAAGTGTGTGTGTGTGTGTATGTTAAGTGTGTGTGTATATATAGGTTGTGTGTGTGTGTGTATGTTAAGTGTGTGTGTGTGTGTGTATCTGTTAAGTGTGTGTGTGTGTATTTTAAGTGTGTGTGTATATATAGGTTGTGTGTGTGTGTGTATGTTAAGTGTGTGTATGTTAAGTGTTTGTGTGTGTGTGTGTGTGTATCTGTTAAGTGTGTGTGTGTGTATGTTAAGTGTGTGTGTGTATATATAGGTTGTGTGTGTGTGTATATGCTGTGTGTGTGTGTGTGTATATGTCAAGTGTGTGTTTATATATAGGTGTGTGTGTGTGTGTGTATATGCTGTGTGTGTGTGTGTGTATATGCTGTGTGTGTGTGTGTGTATATGCTGTGTGTGTGTGTGTGTATATGCTGTGTGTGTGTGTGTGTGTATGTTAAGTGTGTGTGTGTGTGTGTGTGTGTGTATATGTTGTGTGTGTGTGTGTGTGTTGATATAGAGGGTAAAGGGGGGACCTACCTCTATCTTTGATGCGATGAACAGCGCTGTGATGCCGATGAGCTGAAGGTAATCTTTGTTTACGTTTTCCTGCGTCAACATGAAGCGGTCGAAGAAATCCTGAGCCAGGTAAGCCGTCTGTCTGTACAGGCTGTACACCTCACTCACCTGGGAACACACACACATAATATAGGTCATTAACACACACACACACACATAATATAGGTCATTAACACACACACACACACACACACACACACACACACACACAGTATATTAAAAGGTGGCTATGAGGGGGATTTGTGTTCATTCAGAGCCTGCAGTTAGTTTACAAACCATATTTTAAATGTAATATTTATATTTCTTCGGCACTGTTTTTCATTTATAATTGGCTATAACTCCTGGGGCTTTATAACTCACTCCTGGGGCTTTATAACTAACTCCTGGGGCTTTATAACTCACTCCTGGGGCTTTATAACTAACTCCTGGGGCTTTATAACTGTTTCTTAAACTTGCTTTTAGTGTTTTTGTGCATATTTGAATTTAAAAAAAGGAGAAGGATAAAGTGTAAAACCATTTTTTTCCTCTATCTTAAAACTCAACCTTACTTCATGTGTTTGTATAAATGTAATATATGTTCTGAACCAGTTTCATTCATCATTTTTCTGTGTCTTGTACATAGTAATCAATACAATTCTTAAAATATTAAAAATTAATTGTTCCATCTATGCCCCCCCCCCCTTCACCTTTAGCAGCCAGTCCAGCAGAATGAATGTATGATTGGTTGTATGGTTATAACCCCTGGCCGTATGGTTATAACCCCTGGCCGTATGGTTATAACCCCTGGCCGTATGGTTATAACCCCTGGCCCTTTGTAACTGTTTATTGTACTTGCTTTTATTGTTTTTGTACATAATTGAATTGTCAAAAAATAATAATAAAAAAAAAAAAATAATAATAAGTATTTTCTATAAAGATATAAAAATAACATCCATCCATCAAACATATTTATAAATACAATTTACAAATAGAAATTCTTGAAAGAAAGAGAGAAAAAAAAAAAAAAAAAAAAAACGATCTCCTCGAGGGCTGGCCCGAATGCCATTTCTCAGGCTTTGAATATTCGAATATTTGTTCCAGAAAAACACACCATCAAAAACAACATTACATTTTTTTTAATTAAAAAAAAAAAAAAAAAAAAAAAAAAAACGTTAATAATCCCTATATACTCCCTGGAACCGATTGTGACAGTATCTGCATATTTTGTTGAAGATTTACGCGCTCGGAGGTGAAGTAATGGATGCGCTATGACACTTAGTGATGTAATATCCTCCTAAATGAGCAATACTACTACTACTACTACTACAATATTACTAACTTTTATATCCAAATATAAAATGATTTGATGATATTATATTGCAGTACGAGCTTCTTGCAAAAATAAATAAATAAATAAATAAATAATAACTAGAAAATGCATTTCCTGCTGAAAATGCGTGTGAATGCTGAAACAGCTTACGCTAAACTGGATAGCTGAGTATGAAGATTTGAAAAAGGTCTATAAAGGTTTATAAAGTTGTTGAAGTTTATAAAGGTCATTATTGTGTAAAAAAAGTTTAAAAGGAGTTGAAAAGTTGAATATATAGAGGTTTGAATAACATTTCTTGCTGAAATTATGAAGAAGTTGAAAGACATGGATAAAAATCTTAAAACTATGAAATAGTAATTGAATAGACTTGGAGCTAAACTACCTTGATGGCTTGAATGTATATGAATCAGCTAAAGGAGTATGAAGATGTGGAAAAGTAAGACACAGTCTTAAGTATGAACAGTAGTGAATTGTTTAACTCTTATAGGAATGATGTTGAATATTTAAAAATGTCTAGATGAAATTATAATTGAAAGACATGAAAAAAAAAATGATGTGTGAAATAGGCCTTCAAAGAGCAGAGTGTTTGCCCCATTTCAACTGTGCCTCTCCGAACTGTCTAATAAAGCGGAAAAAAGAAAAAAATAATCAAGAAAAAAAAGTGAAATTGCCCTTTAATGGGCAGAGTGAGTCACCAAGGTGAGTGTATGTCTTCTTAAGGGTCTGTGATCAGGCAGAAATCCCACCTTTTAGAGGCCTCAGAGAGGTCATTTCATCCAAAACCTCACCTCAAACCGCTGCCTCTAACTGACGGACTGTGAGTCTAACTGACAAAATTATTTTATTGTTAGAACCAGAATAATCTGATGAAGACACAGTGTGGAGATAATGTCTGTAATGTGAAGAATATGAGAACCAGAGCATTTTAAAGGTGTGGTACAGTCTGCCTTTCTCCAGAAATTTCCTGTCTCAGTTATCGAGGCGGCAGTTGGTTGGACACCATTTAGCTTGGAAGCCCAGACCTCCCATTGTGTAGGTCCGATTGCTTCAGTAGTCACATCTATGCGACCGGCAGAATATGTCCTACATTTCGATGTAAAAATTATCCACGTAGGGTTTAATTTGTGGGAGTGAGAGGCAGTTATGTGGAAGGTTTTGGTGTATTTTTACAACAATTCTACACTGTAACAGTTGGTTCCCCCACTCTGCCTCTGAACATTCCGTCCCATCCGGATCCCATTATAAATTTAGAAAGAGGCTGAAAAAAGCTTAAAACTAAAACTGTGTTTGTTCAAAGACAGTTGAAGATTTTAAAAAGTTGTGAAAGAATTTAATAGCTGAAATTAATGTGAATTGTTTAATGTTTGAATGGAGGTTGTAGCTGAAAAAATGCGGGAGGAGATAGGTTTCAAAGAGGATGAAGTTTTAGCGGTTTGGAATGCTGCTCCCATCCGCGTCAATGTTAAAATAATTTGTTAAAAGCTGAATATTTGAAATATTTGAAAAGGTAGAAAAATTTTAAAAGAGGTCCAAACATGTCCTTAAAGAGCTGAACATTTTGGTATTTGAATGGTTAAAATAGCTGAAGATTTGAAGGAGGTATGAAGGTCCAAAAAACGTACGGAAGAAGTAAAAATAATAATAATAATAATAAAGATTTGAATAACAATAGTGTGAATGCTCCAGCATTCACACTAATTAAAAAAAAAAATAATAATAATAATAATAATAATAAAATGAAGCTCCGAATACTAATTTTCCGAACGAGTGTTCAAATAATTAATTCGGGCCAGCCCTAATCTCAGCAAACCTATTCCTCCACCCACTACCCCCCTCACCTCTAGCAGCCAGTCCAGTAGGATGGCTCTCATCTTGGGCTGCAGTTTGGGATGTCTCTGCAGGTAGCTTTTGTCATGGACGTACTTCAGCTCTTTGTTCAGCATTTTGATCCACACGTCGTCTGAGCTCGCCCAACTGGAAACACAAACACACAGGGATTTATTAGAAATATTGTGCAGACATTTTTCCCCACCAAAAATGTACTTCTGGCCAATATTATAGCTAATAAAAAATATATAATTAAAAGAAAAAATTACACTAAATTTGCACTTCAGGTAAAGGCATGTGGCCGCTCTGTATTGCGTTTATTTATGTCTACAGAATTTTTTTTTTTTAATTATTTATTTATTTTAACAAAGGCGGCCCTACGTAGCTAGCAACATGCCCGTTTACAGAGCCTAGGCTGGGTATTAACACTAGAATGTTTCTCTGCAGCGCACACACAGTACAGACGGGTAGCGGATCGTGAGGAGATATTCACTGATTTAGACTATAAGCGTTGTCCAGAGTCACTGACTGCCCCTTTAATTTATAGGATTTTTTGTAAAAGCATATTTTAGACTAAGTTTACAGGAGACTTTAAGTAGTAAGAAATAAACTCACAGACAGACACACACACACAGACAGGCACTCTCTGTCACTCACACACACAGACAGACAGACAGACAGACAGACAGACAGACAGGCACTCTCTGTCACTCACACAGACACACAACACACAGACAGATGGGCACTTTGTCACACACACGCACAAACAGGCACTCTCCGTCACACACACACACACACACACAGACAGACAGACACAGATGGGCACTCTGTCACACAGAGAGAGACAGACAGACAAACACACACACACACACACAGATAGGCACTCTCTGTCACACACACAGACACAGAGAGACCGACACACACACACACACACACACACACACACACACACACACACACACACACACACACACACACACACACACACACCTTAGCTGAGGGATGGGTGAGGCCTGGATGAAGAGGTTTTTGAAGCGGTACTGTTTGAAGGTGGAGGGGTCGGCGGCCTCCAGCTCTTTGTGAGGAGTTTCTATCAGAACACACGGACTGGCTCCCTCTTCTGACCAACACTTCTGGAACACACACACACACACACACGGTAGAGTTAGGACTGGGGGTGCAATGACACACACACACACACACACACACACACACACACACACACACACACGGTAGAGTTAGGACTGGACACACACACACACACACACACACACACGGTAGAGTTAGGACTAGGGGTAGAAATACACACACACACACACACACACAATATAGTCAAGAGTGGTGAGGCAATGGGGATGAGGGGGGGGGGGGTCCAATTTTGTATCCCAATTTAAAAAAGGTGTGTATACTGTGTATCTATGTGATTTTGAGTCACTTGTTTACACACACACACACACACACACACACACACACACACACACACACACACACCTAAAAAACCTTGTTAGACACTTCATTTAAGACCCTGCAGACACCCTGTAATAAAAATGCTCCTTGCTGCTAAGACATTAGCATCCCACTCTAGCTTAATGGCGACACCTAGTGGTGAATATAAGCTACTGCACCCACTACAAATGGAGAAAAAAATTAAATAATCCTGAGCCATTTCAACCAGCAGTTCCTTCATAGTGACTGGTGACTTCTCCTAATCGAGATAGATCCAGTATAATTAAGCCTATGGTGCAGTGTTTACTATATAGGTCAAATAAAGCAGGGTTAAAAATAAATAAAACTTGGAGAAATGTCAAACTCAGTATATCTGAACTAGGGTTCTCACAAAATGGATGCCGTTGGTCTGGGAAGATGTTTGTCTATGTATCTTCCATAACATGTCTTCTTTCATACTAGTATAAATCATAAGGTCCAACATGTACATTCAGGTGTTTATTTGACTAAACCTTGTCTGTTTGCGTCTGTATATTTCTCCTATACAACTATCGTTAACAGACATTATCTCAACAATAGTTTTTTTTTTTTTAATCAATGCTCTGAACCAAAAATCTACAACTTCTACAGCACTTACATCAATTAAACTTTCCATAATCATTCTCAGCACTATTCTGAAGGTTATTACAGAAGGATTTGTTCATATGTTGTTAATTGTCTGATTTATGAGACATTTCGTTCTTAAAAACCTGCTTTTATGATGATACATCTATACACGTTACAAATGTTACTCTATTCACCTGCAGTGTACACAGATAAACTAAAGCTTTTGAAACAGGGCTGGGCACAGGGAGGGGAACTGATAATAAAACTAGTAACACACACTCTTATCTGCTGACACACACACACACACACACACACACACACACACACACACACACACACACACACACACACACACACACACACACACACACACACACACACACACACACTGACCTGTATTTCATAACTCTGTTTTTTGGCGGCAGGTTGGAGTTTTTTCTTGGAAGGCTGGAGAAGGAAAATATGAATAAAAATTGTGAGTAATTTTCAGCCAAAACAACAGAATAATTTAAAAACACAATTATGACCCAAAATAACTTTTATAATGTGATATTTTGTGTGTTCACTAGATTGTATGAAGAATTTAACACAAGACGCCATACCCAGGGACATCAGAGTTCAATTTAAGACGTTATGAATGCCACAGCACGGACTTCACACACGGGGGTGGGGGGGAAGAGAGAGAGAGAGCGACACACACACACGTAGAGAGACACACACACACGTAGAGAGAGACACACACGTAGAGAGAGACACACACGTAGAGAGACACACACGTAGAGAGAGACACACACGTAGAGAGAGACACACACACGTAGAGAGAGACACACACACACACACACACACGTAGAGAGAGACACACACACGTAGAGAGAGAGACACACACACGTAGAGAGAGACACACACACGTACAGAGACACACACACACACACACGTAGAGAGAGACACACACACGTAGAGAGAGAAACACACACACACACACACACACGTAGAGAGAGACACACACACGTAGAGAGACACACACACACACACACACACAGAGAGAGAGACACACACACACACACACACACACACACACACGTAGAGAGACACACAGAGAGAGAGAGAGAGACACACACACACACACACACACACGTAGAGAGACACACACACACACACACAGACCTCAGACTTCCTCTTCTTCAGCGGTATTCTGGCGGCGGGTTCCGGCGTGTTGGAGTCTCTGGCTTGCAAAGTGGTGCAACCGCTGAGAACCAAAAATCATAAAAACATTAAAAATAAATCACCGGAGGAGACAGAACATTATGACTAGCCCTGAGACTATAATAGCTATTGACTAAATCAAAGCTAGAATACCAGCATACTATAAATTACTATATTATTATAACTATAACTTGAGAGGGGGCGCCCTTAGCTCAGTTGGTACACAGTACATAGGTATGCTCCTGCTTGTACCTTCAAAACTATTCTCTATCTATCTATCTATCTATCTATCTATCTATCTATCTATCTATCTATCTATCTATCTATCTATCTATCCATCTATCCATCTATCTATCTATCCATCCATCTATCTATCTAAATCTTTTAAAATACCCTGAATAGGCAGTAGTGTGCTAGTAATGTCAGCCCCATAACCCAGCTACAGTTCTCAGTGAGGGGAATAAATAATGTTTAAGAATAAATAAAATATGGCGTCCCCCCCCATGGGCCTCGGCCAGCAGCGGACCCGGGTTCGATTCCAGCCCGCGGTCGTTCTCTGCATGTCACTCCCCTCTCTGCCCCATTTCACCTCTGTCTCTACACTATCAATGAAGCATAAAAATGCCAAAAAAATATCTTTAAAAAAGTGCTTTAAAGAATAAATAAAATTATATCATATCTTACCTTCGTCTGGACATGTCTGAAATGTTTGGTTTCACTGAGAAGACAGAAACACAGGGGATATGTTAGAGGTTGGATCAATGAGACATTTAAACATTAAATCACACCAACACAAGACTTAAAGGTGCAGTGTGTAATATGACATCATCAAGAAAATTCAAGAAAGTTCTAGAATGCAACGCTCCCTTCCAACTATGACACTTCCAACATGGCGGCGCCCAGGCCTTGGTCCACGGTATGGAAAAATACGGAGATATATGAGACCCTTTCTAAGGGGAAAAAAAAACGTAAATCTAAAAAAATAATTCAGCTATTATACACTAAATTAAAACGCACTTATGGATATTATCATTATTTTCTACCTAGTCTGCTATGAAAAAATGCCCAAAATTCTACACACTGCAGGTTTAAGGGCTGCATTGGGATGATATAAATAAACGTAGAACTATTCCATGACCTATTCTTGAGGCATGTTTGTGTGTGTATGTGCTCAAAAAAAATCAAATTTTCAAACATTTTAGAAGTAGCACTTTTATAATATCATATATATGTTATATCAATAAGCAATTTTAACATTAAATCAATGTGCACAGATCTAAGGATTAAATTAAGAGTATACTACACTTCCATGACCAATTCTTGAAGCCATGGTAGAGTGTGTGTGTGTGTGTGCCCCCCAAAAAAATCAAATACTCTAAGATTTTAGAAGTAGCACTTGTATAACAACATGTACATATGTCTGTAATAAGCCATAACCAAGTGAAACAAGTTAAATAACGCTTAAAGCAAGAGTCCCAATATGCAATACAACATCCCCACGTTTCGAAAGAGGGCTAAGAATGAATCATGAATAAGATGCATGTTAGCTAGTGGCCATCGATATAAAACCATGACAAAATTAGCGTCAAAAATCCACAGTGGTCGACTTGAAAGCAGCTATAGCGCCTAACGTGAAGCCTTAACGTGACAGTAAATGGATATAAATGAGTTTAAGGCAAACCAGCCAGACGAGCAAGTTGTGTGACTGTGAGCTAGTGTGGTATCAGCAAGCGGAGAAGAAAAAAAGGGAAGGGGGGGTCGGCGTCTTGATCCCTCGATTTCAAACAAAAAAAGCTCATAAATAAGGAAATGTAACACGTTTTTCGCACCGTCATCGCACAGACACACACCTTTGGACAACACTGGGCTAGTTTGAATGTGTATAAAAGCGATATAACCTACTTTATTCAAGGACTGAAACTCAAAGACGCGCCAATTTCATCTAGCGCCAAAGCGGGAGGATTTTTTTCCACCGAAACTAAGCCGAGGTCAGTGGGGGGAAATCGGTATACAAGACCGCCAAATACACATTATACCGTCTTAAAACTGCTCTTAGCTTATACATTAAACCCCCGGGCATCACATATCCAAAAATGAGCCACGTAGGAGTGCATTTAGTGGGATAAAAATCAACACAATCGCGCGGTTAAAAGTTGAGGGTAGCTACAATAATTAGCAACTACTAGGTCAACAATACCCTGCTAACTAGCTTACCCCGATATGCAAATAACTCGCCGTCTAGAAGCTATTGCATCCAAACATCTCAACATGTTATTATAATAAAGAAATCAGGCGACAGGAGAATATAAAACACTTGAATACGAGACTTTTGAAACAGATCCCTCGCTGTGTGTGTGTGTGCAGATTATTAACTCCTATTAAAACACAATAAATATCACTAAACCCGAATTTAAGACCAAAATACCACATTAAAACGAGCTAAAGCAGATGCCAGTAGTTACAGAAAGCAAGTATTGTGAAGAGAAATACAAGTTTTAAGCCAATATAAGGCTGCTCGAGTACAGTTGAGTAGTTTAAACGCCAAACTAGTCGGGTAGAACTGGTTATTTAAGGTCAAAACACACGATGCATACACACAGTGGACGTAGAGACGGTATTAATACGCTAAAAAAAACACAAGAAAATGATCAGAAAAGAGCTTTGTGTCTGTGTGCGCTTACCTCTGCCTGAGTCAGTGAATGAATGCATCAGCTGTCGCGCCGGCGCCAATCTTTATATATATGATGTTAGCTGCCTACTGCGCATGCGCCTTCCCGGTTAACAGATACCCGCTAAATGTTCAAATTACAACCGAGATTTGTACTCGCGAACATCACAAAACGGGCTAGCAGCGTCTGTTTCACTCCTCTCTTGGATTTAACGGCTGAAACGAAGCACTATATTGCGATTTAACGTGTTTTTGACCGAGTTTAAAATGAGCCTACATTCATTTCTAACGGACACCGAATCTAAGGACGGTTTTTAACGTTTTTAACAGCTTTCCGTTTTTTCCGGTTGAAGTTTAACGGCTCCGTGCACAAATTCGAGTCGATTCGCGTCTTTGAAACGAGACATTAACCGTGTTTAGAGGAGTTATTTACCGATTTTTACGCGGTTCCTTACAAGCTTCCGCGTTCGCGTCACAGCCTGTGGGAGGGGCCTCAGTGACGTCGGACCAATCAGCGAGTGAGCAGCTGCTGCCGCGTGTTTCCGCCGCAGAATGTAAACAGAAGGAGCACGTGGGGCTGCTGTCAAAGAAACTGCTGCTGACACATGAGGCTTTCTTCTGTCTGTCTGTCTGTCTATCTATCTATCTATCTATCTATCTATCTATCTATCTATCTATCTATCTATCTATCTATCCGTCCGTCCGTTCGTCCATCCATCCATCCATCTATCTATCTATCTATTTATCTATCCATCTATCTATCCATCTATTTATCTCTCTGTCCGTCCGTCCATCCATCCATCTATCTATCTATCTATCTATCTCTCTATCTATCCATCCATCCATCTATCTATCTATCTATCTATCCGTCCGTCCGTCCATCCATCCATCTATCTATCCATCCATCCATCTATCCATCCATCTATCCATCCATCTATCTATCTATCTTTAGCCTATTGGATCTTATTTTGCTTTTGACTTTGTTCAGCACTTTGTCACTTTGTTTTGAAAGATGAATAAATGTGTTGTTGTTATTTATGTGAATTTATATTAATACTGCAACACTGCAATTTAGCCTTTTAGAAAAATAAAACGATTTTGCCCTCATCTCAAATATAAAAAAAAACACATTTTCAACACTTTCTTATGGGTTTAAAGGTGCAGTGTGTAATATGCATGAATGTTCTACAAAGTTCTAGAATGCAACGCTCCCTGGGTAACCCCACCCCTTTCGAATAATAACAGAAGCTACAGTGGCCTTCAAGGACAAGAACAATTCTAAATTTTAAACAATGCACCTGATGACATTCCAACTATGACACTTTCAAGATGGCGGCACAAGGCCTTGGTCCAAAATATGCAGAAATATGGACATATATGAGACCCTTTCTAAGGAAAAAAAAATTATTAAAAATATTTTTTTCAGCTATTATGCACTAAATTAAATGTACTTATGGATATTAGAATTACTTTCAACAAAATCTGCTAGGAAATAAAACCCAAAATTCTACACACTGCAGCTTTAAATGCTCTAATAATCGTCTCGTATGGAAAACCAAAGACACAACACGGACGAGAGCTGCGTATGAAAACATTTATTATCGGCTAATACACGGATGACATGTGTTGTTAACTATTACAGTTGCAAAACAGATGACCCCACTTTTTTTTTTAATTACATTTTTTTTTTTTTTTTTTTTTAAATCAGAATTGATCTGTCATACACATCAAATAAAACACATACAAAGTTATGTCGATAAATACAAACTTAAACCCTAAACAAACAAAATAAGTCCTACACCTTTTTTTTCCTTTTTTTTTGGCAAAGTGCTTTATTATTATTCCAGTAAACTAGACAAAAAAAAAAACCTAACAACTCGGCGAAAAAAATTAAAAATAAAATAATAATAATAAAATAAAAATGCCAACAAAATATTCTTCACACATTTTTTTTTCTTTAAAAACCCAAACGAGGAGAGAAAGAGATTTTTTGCTACATCATTCTGACTGGTTTGTTGAAGTCTTTATATAAAAAGCTTTTCGCACGTCTACAGCGAGCGTGCCAGCTTCGTATCCGAGTGGTGCATAGTTGGTTTGCTGAAGTCCATTTGTGTGTGTGTGTGTGTGTGTGTGTGTGTGTGTGTGTGTGTGTGTGTGTGTGTGTGTGTTTTTATTTATCTATTACGTCCACTCAAAAAAAATTAAAAATTGGTAGTTCAAGTTCTTCATTGATGCATTGTCCTTACATAATCCAACCTGGAAGGCACGCGATATGATCCACAAAATGTTTCAAGGCATTTTAACAGAAAAAAAAAACATTACAAAACAACTTTACAAATCCCTGTTAGTAAGTTTGATGATGGACAGATAAACTGAGGACAGAAAAGAAACAAGAAATCAAAATATATTTTTTTTTTTAAAGGTTTCTGACCGCAGGAAAAGAGATATAGGTTGCATTCCGAATCGCATACTCTTTCTTTTTTCTATTCTACATACTACATCCGACGATAAAAAGAATCTAGTTAGGATGCAGTAGGCATACTATTGGGACATACTTTTACTCTTTTATTTCATCATAACATTGCGCCTTGATCTTGCCTCTTGCTTTTATATCCGTCGCATCCCCGTTTGTTTTCATACGGAGGCTTCGTCGATATGACGTCACTTCACGTGCGCACTGGATTGTGGGTCAGAATCGCCCAAATAGGATGCAGTTTTCAACACTACCAATCTTGGCCGGAGGAAGTAGGACATCCGGGTACTTCTAACCATCCTAAATCTGGCCACAAGAATCGGGACATCCTAAATCTTTTTTCTACATACTATATAGTAGAAAGTATGCGATTCGGAAGGCAACCGTCGATAGACCATCACCGTTAGTCTCTGCTAATCCCGTCTGTCTTTAAGATCGCCCTTTAAAAAAATATCTAAAACTTAACAGTCATAGTAACAGAAAAATAACAATAATTGTCCATGATTGCAAAGCTCCATAATACAGATAAAAAGACATTCGAGAAATAAAAGAAAAATGCACTAACCCTACACAGTCCACACACACACACACACATTCAAAAGTTAAACAATAACAACAAAGCAACACATTAAAAACTAGTTAAAGGTTAAAAATGATTGCTACTTTTTTTTGGTTTAAATATTTTTAACAGTTTAGCAAAGTGTAACTAAAGTTAACGTGGAAAATAGAGCAGTTTACAAAGCATATTAGTACATTTCTAAAAACCAAGTTTAAGAAAAATAAAGTTAAATATGGACATCGTTGAAATTATAAGAGACGACCAGTGTCTCTCTGTCTAGATGGATTTACAACAGGCGACTGAGAAGCAAGTCAAAGCCCAACAAAAACAAGAACTACATCTTAAAAAGTTGATTATTTCTCACAAAAAAAAAAATGTTTCATGTGGGACATAGCTGGAAAAGTCCGAGCACGCGCACACACACAACCACACACTTATACACACACACACACACACACATCTGCATTTTCCTAACGAGTTAAAAGGTGATTGGTTGTGACCCTGAGAAGTGGACTGCCGATTTATTTAAGAACGAACAATAAAAAATAAAATAATAATAATAATAATTATAAAAAAATTAAAACATAATATTTTTTCCATTTTGTGTTTTTTAAACCACCATCGTCACACGATAAGACAACTCTACAACCATGCGACAGTCTGCACGCTAACATATTCACACACACACACACACTAACATAGCCTCACACACACACACACACACACTAACATAGCCTCACACACACACACACACACTAACATAGCCTCACACACACACACACACTAACATAGCCTCTCACACACACACACACACACTAACATAGCCTCACACACACACACATTTATATACCAACTTCATACTGATATGTAATAACTTTTTTTGTTTTCAAAAAAATATTTTGGAAGTTTTTTTTTCTCTTCCTAAATACAATTTTTTTTTCAACATTTTTTTTTCTACATTTCCTTTGAAATTCTTCTCAAAGGCTTTTAGTGATATTTAACCCAGAATTTTTTAAAATTTTCTGTCTATTTTTTTGATATATATATATATAGTTTTCAAAAAAATAGTGTGAAAGGTACTGAATTACAGAGGAGACAGGGGCAGGATCAAGGCAGTGGCAGTTTGTTGCTATAGCTACATTGTTGTTGTTGTTGTTGGGATGGGCCCCCTTTTGTTTACAGACCCGTTTACAGAGCCTAGGCTGTGTATACTATCAACGCTGGGTTTTTCTTCTTCAGCGCACACACACAAAGTACGGACAGGTGGTGGCTCATGAGGAGATATTCACAAACGATTTTGACAAAAAGTGATTTTGTCAACAACAGTTCTCCAGAATCACTGACTCCACCTTTAAAAAAAATAATAAATTAGAATTAAAAAAAAAGGTAAAATTCGCTCAAATTTCTGCATTTATATATATTGGATATCCGGCCAAATATATTTAACATAAAGTGTGTGTGTGTGTGTGTGTGTGTGTGTGTGTGTGTGTGTGTGTGTGTGTGTGTGTGTGTGTGTGTGTGTGTGTGTGTGGGCTATGTGTGTGTAGCTAGGATGAGTTTCACCCTATTTTTTATTGTTTTTTAACAGTATACGGTTTTACCTATTGCTTAAAGCTACAGTGCGTACATTTGGCAGTGGCTTGAATGTTACCGACGTTCATTTGTATGAAAAAGTTCCGCACTATTGCTTTAAAATTAATAAATAAAAAGAATAAAAATCCCTCATATAACTAATTATAATCCATGTAGATTATCTACAGTGGGATTAAACAGGTTGAAAGGCAAACAGCTACATTACAATTCTGACTGACTTTCTCCGTTCTATCGCTCAGTTTTTCGCATACTAATTTACTACACTTACTAAGTCACTACACCCTCAAATTTCACATCAAAGACAACCTCAGAATTCAGTCTACTCACGCCTGGGTTGTGTTTTATAACTTTTTTCCATAATGTTGCCACACTTTTGATTCTTAAAAAGGTACACTGTGTAATATGACATCATCAAGAAAGTTCCAGAATGCAACGCTCCCTGGGTAACCCCAACCCTTTAGAATAATAACAGAAGCTACAGTGGCCTTCAAGGACAAGAACAATTCTAAATTTTAAACAATACACCTGATGACATTCCAAAAACATGGATTCCTCCATAAGACTTGCCTGCTCAATGGACAAAATGTAATATTAATATTTGTAATTCTCCGCTCAGGAGGATAATTCAGATTTTTGGCAGAGGTGATTTTACACCAATGAGGACATATTTATGAATGAGGATATTGATTTTAGCTGATAAATTACTTAAAATGTTACACAGTGTCCCTTTAAAAAAAAAAAAAATTGGATTTAGCAATTTAAAAAAAGACGGCGATCTCAAATGCATAAAAGTTTGGGCGTTGCATCCATGACTGTTTTGATCTGTCACCAATGAATGGATGTATGTTGTTACAGCCCTGTATCTATGACAACACAATGAGGTCATTTCTGGGGCGACTGTGTCTCAGGTGGTAGAGCGGGTCGGCCAATGATCAAAGGGTTCGATTCCCCGCCCCGCCCTGCCACTTGTGTCATGGTTGTTGTGTCCTTGGGCAAGACACTACTTCACCCACATTGCCTCGTGTGAATGTCGATAGTTAGCCTGCTGCTATCGGTGTGTGAATGAGTGTTATGGTAACGTGGGAATGGGAACAGGTCTCCCTTGGAAAAAGAGTCTCCGGTCTCAATGGGATTTACCTGTAGAAATAAAAGTTTAATAAAATAAAACAAAGATTAAATTGGTGGGGCCCTGCTGCCTGCCACTGTGAACCTGCCGCTGTGGAAAGTGACGGACAGCATTGATTCTACATGTTACGTTTTCCCGTAAAAAGAACAAGAAAAAAGAGAGACAGAGAAAATGTTGTGTTGAGAGGGGGTGGTGTGTGTGTGTGTGTGTGTGTGTGTGTGTGTGTGTGTGTGACCTATTTCTTCTAAATTCCCTCTTCCCTGACTGATGGCTGAGTTGTTGCTGGTGTTGATTTGTTGATTTCTTGCCAAGAGAAGTCGAAGAAAAGTGTCAAAAGGTTTGTGTGTGTGTGTGTGTGTGTGTGTGTGTGTGTGTGTGTGTGTGTGTGTGTGTGTGTGTGTGTGTGTGTGTGTGTGTGTGTGTCTGTGTCTGTCTGTGTGAGGCCTCAGTAGTTGAGGTGTGTGTGTCTGTCTGTGTATCCCTCCGTCTGTCTGTCCATTCGTCCGTCCGTCTATCTATCTGTCTGTCTGTCTGTGTCTGTCTGTCTGTCTCTCTCCCTCAGTAGTTGAGGTGTCTGTCTGTCTGTCTGTCTGTCTGTCTGTCTGTCTGTCTGTCTGTCTGTCCCCTCCCTCCCTCAGTAGTTGAGGTGTCCGTCTGTCTGTCTGTCTGTCTGTCTTCTCCCTCAGTAGTTGAGGTGTCTGTCTGTCTGTCTGTCTGTCTGTCTGTCTGTCTGTCTGTTCCTCCCTCCCTCAGTAGTGGAGGTGTCTGTCTGTCTGTCTGTCTGTCTGTCTGTCTGTCTGTCTGTCTCTCCCCCCCCTCCCTCCCTCAGTAGTGGAGGTGCTTGCTGCAGGGCTGCTGCAGGTGCAGGGCTCCGGAGCGCGTCGGCCTCATGAGGTTGTGTCGTCGCAGCGCGTTGCGAGACAGAGCGGTGGAGGGCTGTTGGGTGCGTTGGGTTGCGTTGCCGTGGCGTCCCTGCAGCAGCCCTGGCCGGGTGGAGACTAGAGCAGCAGCGTAGCAGGCGGAGTGAAGGCCGGAGCGACGCTGCACCACTGCCACCTCAGGCCTGCAGGGGGAGACAGAGATGCATTAAAGGAATAGGTCAACAATTATTTTTTCTTTTTTTAAGATTTCTTTTTGGCATTTTTACTTTATTAGACAGAGTTGGAGAGACAGAGGTGAAGTGTGTCAGAGAGGGGAATGACATGCAGAGAACGACCCGGGCTGGATTCTAACCCGGGTCTGCTGTGAAGAGGACAGACAGACAGGCAGACAGACAGACAGACAGACAGAGAGAGAGGGGAATGACATGCAGAGAACGACCCGGGCTGGATTCTAAACCGGGTCTGCTGTGAAGAGGGTGACAGACAGACAGACAGACAGACAGACAGACAGACAGACAGACAGAAGAAGACAGAAAAGGGAATGACAGAGACGACCCGGGCTGGATTCTAACCCGGGTCTAACCACTACACCGCGCGCCCCATAGCTTTTTTTCTTATTTTTAACCACGTTATGTTGCGTTCTATATTTTAACAGTTAATGTCATTTTATAATCAAACACATACTCCAAAGAAACCAGGAAGTGCCCGTGACGGCTGGTTTCCTTACAGACTGGCTGTGGTCCAAATCCCCATACGTTCTGCAATTTAGTTTGGTCGAAAAAAGATTTAGGATATCCCAATCCTCAAATACCCAGATGCCCTACTACCTCCAGCCAAGATTTTTAGTGTCTAGTTTTTGAAGTGGGGCTGGATGAGGTACCGTTTACCCACAGTATCCCTCCTGTTCTGCTCACGCACGCACGCACGCACGCACGCACGCACGCACGCACACACACACACACACACACACACACACACACACACACACACACACACACAAAGTAACTATCATCAAATTAAACCCTCAGTTACCTGTGTCGTGAGCCGTCCAGGGAGCGTCTGCCTTTCTCCTTTCCCCCGGAGGTCGTCAGGGCGACGGAGGGCATGTTACCAGGCAACAGGTCACCGGGCAGAAAGTCACCCGGCAACAAGCCCAAACCAAGTTCCAGATCCAGATCCAGACCCAAACCCAGCTCCAGGTCCAGGGAGCGCGGCAGGGACTCCATGCCCAGCCGAGGAGCTCCTTTCTGGGGTAGTCTGGGCGGCCAGAGGGGGGTCTTATGGAGGTTAAGGTGGTGGAAAGCGTAGACAGACATGCT